>MU966830.1:0-15320 GCA_036418165.1 Cooperia oncophora | reverse complement strand
TCGGCAAATCATGGCACCAAGTTATTGGTCTATGAAGTAGAGTAGAATACAATAGTCTTGCATGGGGCAAAATCAATTTGTATTGAAGGGCCCATTAAAGGCGCACTTTGTAACTTGGAGTCGGGAGTGAGGACCGTACGGCATTCTGCGGACGACTACAAATAAGAGCCAATTGATTCATAAGTGAGAAAAGAACCCAAGAAGCTGCCGAAATTTTCTGGACAGTGTCCCTTCTCAGGAGGCGGAGGTGGTGTGGTGGCAAGTAGTGCGCTCACGACTCGCTCGGTCTTTGGTTCAAACCCCCGGCCTGACTTCCACCTAGGGCAAGCAGGCCTTCCACCCTCCAGGGACGGTAAATTGTAACCAGCTTTGTCGGGGAGGTCAAAGCACTGACTTGTACATCGGCTGGCCCCGCAACTCATTGTATAGGGCCACATCGCATTCAATAAGCCACTACGATTCTGAATGGAAGTAGAATGCGTGCCGCATCTCAATGGTATTGGTGAACGGCAAAGACTTTATCTTTTTTTTGTTCTGCTCAGCTTCAGCCGAAAAATGAGAGGCACAGAGGCACTTGATTCAGAAAAGAGAGCGGGACGGAGACATTGGCCCATATATAGTTGATATCGTCGCCATTAGGACATGTCAGGAGGGAAGAAATGCCTTCCTGAGCTGCTCTTTCTACCACTGGTGTCGGTTAATAATCCATTTAGGAAGAAAACAGTCATTGGTAGAAAACGCCGCGCGTGAGCTTCTGACACCGCTACGACTACGTTGGGCGGAGCAGCAAGCTGGTGGGTGGGGTTACTATGACGAATAATGGATTCAGCGTCGTCGTTTGGAGCCGTGGAAGCTGTAAAACATCTGCCTTTGCAATCTGCGCTACTTTCTCTGGGAATCAAACTATCATGGAATGTGTTTTTGTAAGGTCTCAGTGAACGAGGGTCCTTCATGTCATCATGTCCAGCACTATATCAGTCTTTCAATGAGGCCGTGGCGATCTTTTCGTGATTTATCAAGATGAAACAGTCCTTTCGATCGATGTTCATTGACAAAAATTTATTGTAATCGCATAAAAATCGGTCGCCTTTTCGCCTCGATTTATGCATTGTCCACCTCTTCAGACGATCTTATCGACACCGGAACACTATTTTCTTTTAGGACGAAACGGTGCAGGTGAACTGGATGGTGAACAAGGACAGCGGCAAGGCGGTCTGTATCATATTCCTCGCTCGGATAGTCGCCTGATCAAGCCCACTTAATTAGCGCCTAGTGTTTCTGTGGTACTACTGTAATTGAGCGATAAATGATGTCTAAAAGGTGTAGTTGTGCAAGTGGTTGGAACAAATTTACGTGAGCGCTATCTGACAACGGCATAAAAGTCGTCAAGCCGAGCGGATGGAAGCGGTGATGGACCTGTAAACTTGAGGTGCAGGTTCTAGTCCTGCCTAAGGCCAGTTACATATTTTGCTCATAACACAGCACCCTTGTGGTAAATCACATTAATTGATTAGATGAACAAATTTTTGGCTTTCAACAACATTCTATTTCAATTATTTCCGGATAATAACGAACAGGCAGTTGCGTTCATAATTCCGTAGTGAAAATACGGAAGCTACAGGAGGGAGGCAGAAAATGACTCATCGTTCGTGTCATGGACGAGAGCTCACGTACAGGAGGTGGCGAGGTCAATGGTAAAGACAACGAAAATGAGTCCACAGATGTTCCCATATATAACATTTTCACTTTAAATTCACCACTTTTCAAACCAAATTCACCACTCTTCTTAGACCAGGCAGTTCACCAACCAAATCACGCCAGACACCACCGCGAACCCTGCCCCGGGTCACGCCTACTTGTCAGCGCGGACATAGATTTTCAACACATGACTGACTCCGCCCATTCTTTAAAGTTTGTTGCGAACTTCAAATCTTCATAACTTTTCAATTTTTAATTTCACATCCACTCTTCGCACAGCGAAGGTACTCGCAGACGCGCATTCATGCACCGGCAAGGCTCCGCCCCTTTGGCCACGCCCACTTGCTGTTTGCGGAATTATGATATTTTTTCAAAATTTTTGCATTTTTGGACTGCTCCATGAAGGCCCGAACCCGCTGTGAGAGGCTCCGCCCACTTTGAAGAAGCTCCGCCCACTTTTCAGAAATGGTGCAAATCGGCAGTATAGATCCATGGCTTGCATGGCAAGGGTATTGCTGGTCATTAGTAACAAACTTTGCCTGATTTATTTGTTCCGAGTGACGGAAGAGACCCTGGCATGAAAGCCAAGACCCTATACTACCGATTTACACCACTTTTCAAAAGTTGGCGGGGCTTCTACGAAGTGGGCGAAGCTTCTCTGACAGTCAGAATGCAAAAATTTAAAAAAATACCAATTCCGCAAACAGCAAGTGGGCGTGGCCAAAGGGGCGGAGCCTAAATTGCCGGTGCATGAATGCGCGTCTACGAGTACCTTCGCTGTGCGAAGAGTGGATGTGAAATTAAAAATTGAAAAGTTATGAAGATTTGAAGTTCGCAAAAACTTTTAAAGAATGGGCGGAGTCAGTCATGTGTTGAAAATCTATGTCCGCGCTGACAAGTAGGCGTGACCGTCGGGCAGGGTTCGCGGTGGTGTCTGGCGTGATTTGGTTGGTGAACTGCCTGGTCTAAGAAGAGTGGTGAATTTGGTTTGAAAAGTGGTGGCTTTTGCTTTGAAAATTGGCAAATTTGGTTAAAAGTGGTGAATTCAAAGTGAAAATGGTATAAACTGAAGCCGCACTCTTAATATCTCTGCCCCCGCTGTCTGGACATGTTGGAAGAATTCATTTTGGCTGTCGAACACTGGGAGCCGTATTTCGGCCATGGGATTGAGGCGCTTGGAATGCTGATTGCTGGTTCCTGGAAAAAGCTGATCTGGTGGTGGAACAAACCAGCTGTCCATCGCTTTGAGCAGCGGTGCTATCAGGGCACGTTGATTGAGGAGATTTTCACGAAATCCGATCCCTCTCTTACTGCTATGACGTCTCCCCTTACCCATCTCCCACCCTATATACCATCGTGAAATTTTCCCAACTTCTTAACACTTTTCTGATTTCTATATTGTTCCTTGTTGTAAGACATGATGTCGAATGTTCACTTACTTTTGCCGACCGAGTTTTTCGAATGGAACCTTTCATTGGCCTAACTTTCGACCTTCTCGTCTTCTTCAGAGCTTTGACCCCATTTCCAGGTATGTGACAAGAGGATTGCAATTTGCCGCGCTGCTGGGCGTCGCGTGCGACGTCCCGCCCGCAAAGGACGATGGTTTCAGGCAGTAGATGGCGACAACATGCAATTAAGGACCGAAAACAGTAATGAGTGTCTACGATGACGGGGTCTACATGAAGTCCGGTGCTTCATTCGACAGGTTAAAACGAGTTATGAAAACGCCGCGCCCATCGCCGCGCGTGGCGGTGCGGCGAATTACGATCCTCTTTACCGTCTCCCCCCATTTCCAGGTCTTGGATGAAGTGACTGAACATTCGATTATATATGCATTCGAAAAGCGGGAGTAGGATCAACCAGCTAAATCATTTTTATCAGAAGCAAATGGGTTCTTCCTACATGTCAGTTAGATCGACAAGCTTTCTGGGAACTCGGGCACCACCATTTGGTGGATCCTCTAGGAATTCAGGAAAATATCCGATGTAGATGTTCAGGGTGTCCACTTACCCGATACTTCGCACAAGATAGGTCTCGGAGTGCATTCCATCACCGAAGTGCCTTCTTTTGCAGTAGCTCCCATCCTCTCGGAGAGAATCCCCAGTATCGTCACCAATTGCGCCGCTAATGTTCAACAACCACACAACTTATTCCAAACGACGCGCTTGCGCGCCAGCCAAGAGGATTTAAAGGAGAAAGCTATCAATCACTTTCAAATCAACGGAGCATTACGTTTTATCGTGCGATCAGCGATGTGTCAACCAAATATCCAGAAAAACTGTGACGGAATCTAAGACCCTACGGCGATTCAATAAAAGGATCATTCGATCCGCAAAGACCTTCCGATGCCTTTGCGGTCACGTGGTCAGAGTAGCGCAATTCGGCGACGGGGGACATTTTGAACTTTTGCTCCTTCCCATTTAGGGAGCCTTTTCTCGAGTTGAGAGGTTTCACCACGACTCTGCTCCAACTTCTCAAGTGTTCACAGATTTCGCCAGAGTAAGACTTGTAAACCGGCTAAGGAGCAATGATACTACAAAATCCTCCCCCCCCCCGTCGCCGAACCGCGCCGTCAGGGCGTCCTACAGTGTCATTCGTGTTTTTTTTGGTTTTTGGAAGTCTGGTTCCCGAGGGAATAAATGAAGTTGTCAGCGCAGAAAGGATTAGACCCCGAGGATGACGGAACTAGCAATCAGTCCCCTCGGTGACCTAAAGACGCACGCAAAATCAGTGTGCAAAATTTTTGCTACACACGACACCCTTCCCTCACCTCCTAGCCATGTCCTTCACCGACATTTCCCAAACTTTTGCCGTGAGCGGGTGCGAGGGGGGGGAAGGGTTGGGGAAAAATGAAGAAATTTTTTGAATATACTTCTGCCCTGTTGCGTTTTACAAAACAATAATGTCTCCTGACTCCAAGATCCATTGTTCTTGCGTGACGGTTCAACTTGCTGAGCGTTACTTCCAGCAGTTTTTCCAATCGGTGGCCACCTTGGGCGCATCTGTTCCCAAGATGAATACTTTCTTGAAGCTTTCGTGTTATAAACCCACTAATGTGACTAGGCCGACAAAATCCTCTTTCACATCGGTCATGTAGCGCCAAAAGGCTTTGAAAGCGGCAAAACTCGCCGAAATCCTGTCTTTAAGCGACTGTTTCGGTTCTGTCACTTTCACTCGCAACTCTCCTGAGATATTACGTCGGTCACATCGGCTTGTCCCATGTCCGCGGATCTCGTGTTTTCAAGGTCAGAAGCGTGGACGTTTTCGGCCGAACAGGCTTTCGTCAACATCTCCCGGATCGGTCCGCTGCTATTTGTGACGCGAAATGGCGAACCTTCTACTCAAAAACCTTTCTCTGTAATTTCCGAACCATATGAGCGATCATGTGAACTGCCAGACCAAGATTTTCCCCGTACAAGAACGAAACAGAGGAATCGGTTGCACTTCATAGTGAGAAGGGCTCTACCAGCTCTCCGCCAGACACTTCAAGGGATCCTACCCAGCCAGCTGTCATTCATGTTGGACCTAATTCAGTTGTCATCGAAACTCCCCTTGTTCAATGGAAACCTGCCGACAATGGCTGTAAGTGGACCGGTCTACGGTTTTTTTTTCGATGATCGGCTGGTTGTGTCCCCAGCTCTCCGAGTTTTTCACTTCATTATGCATTGTCTTTCCAGTGTGCATCACCGCTGTGGAATCCACATCGGGCTAAGGATTCGTGTTTATTAGCTAGGTCATATGTAGGCGTATTTGATCCGGTGACAAGTCTTTCGCTTCGTTTCGCTGCCATCCCACAGTTTCAGTGCGAAGTCGTCCAGGGGTATTTGAGGAACTTCTCGAGCGAAATCGGGATGACAATAGTGCGGGACCTTTTTTCTCATAAAATTTGGTTCGGAACTTCATCCCCCCCAAGCGAAAATCCTCATCTCCGTTAGGGCAATCCCGATTTTGAAAAAGCGCTCAATCAAGCGCTCCCACTCTCGACAGATTGCACTTACTCTTACTTTCTTGCGCTATTCGTCAGACATGTGTTCGCCGATTCATCTCCCTTCCCTTCCCCCCCTCGCTTCTCCGTGCTGGACGTATAGCCGCCGAAAAAGAGAACTTGGAACAAGCTTTGAAAAGGCATTTCCATCTGTTTTAAGCTACTATTCTCTTTTTTTAAAGCAGTAGGAAGGCCAGAACCTAAAAATATAGTGTGATAACACAACAATATTGAAATGTTGGTTAAGCAGGGATGGTGTAGTGGCAAAAGGGGTCGCTTACCACAAGCGTGGTGTGGGTTCCAATTCCGGATCGGCTCCCGCCCTAGCCAACCGAGCTTTCCGTGCCTGCGGAGAAAGCTAACCAGTACTTATCGACATTTACATTGACAACATCGACTTGTACATCTTCTCACCCTTGCACCAATCCTTAAATTGCTGGGATATTATTCGGCATTCTCGATGACATGTCTTATGGTTGATCTCACGTAGAAAAAGGAACACATCTAATTCCTTTCCTTTACTTTTTTGCAACTCACAAGGAACCTGTGTCCTGCCAAAGCTTCGGATGGGCCAAGCGGGACTAGAAACTTCGGAAAGATCCAATATCAAAATGGGAGTGGCGTGCTCCATCGCAGTAATCTTCAAGATTCTGTCTCGCCAACGACTTCAGTCAACTCCACCTTTGAAATAATTTTTTAAGCGTACTTGATTTGAGCAAACAAAGTTTTCATGCGCAATTCAAAAACTGTATGTAAACTATCAAAAAGAGCGCGACTTGGAGCTTGTACCAAGTTTTTTTTCTTACGGCTGTATATGCAATGTAGGGGTGGAAGGATGTAGGGGGTTCTACTGAGGAACCTATGATGTGCCTTGTTTCTACCGACTCTACGAGCAGAGGCGACCTGTTGGGGTGAAATGCCGTGCTTGAAGCTGATAAATCCAACCTGATAAATCCAACTTTCAGTGGATCATGCCATGTTCCCCAGTAACTGCAAAGTGTGTGACCGTCGCAGTCATCGATAGCGTAATTGCAAATGCTGCCAATCCAGTTCATCTTCATTTGAGCGGATGTTTATGAGGAGAATTTGAGATTAAATCGCTACGCTTTCGCAAGCGCTAGCGATTACGTTAGCGATGACCACGACGACGATGACGGAGGCGACTGGATCCCCTTGGACATCCACCCAGTTCGTAGCGTGTAGGCTGTTCCGATAAGTGATCCCATTCGTTGATCCATCCACTGCGCTCTGCTGTTTTTCTAATTCACATTCGTTTCTTACATGATTTTCGTGAATCAGTCCAAAAAGACGCCTTATCCCATCGTACGTATTTGAACGATGGATTTCATTCGTTTCTTCACCAGTTTCCATTCGATCTTCCAAACTTCTTGCCTTTCAGCATGCCGATCGTTCCCAAGGTGTGCGCTACCTCCACCTGGACCCATGACCCACTCAGCACGTGTTGATCTGCAATAGTACTTATTATTATTTTACTCTGCGTAAACATGACAGTAATTCGGAGTGATTACATTGAAACTTTAGGCTCTACAATCAGTCTTGGAGGTGATTTCAACGAACACCTGAATCTTGCCATTATATCGAGGCTTCTCAGGGTAGAGTAAGGCAATCGTCTAACTCGAGTATGCATGAAAGATAAAATCTGAGCTCGCTTATTGATGGGCTTGTTTTGGGGCACGCTATGCATTCCGCTTCCATTCAAAACCATAGCGCCATTCAAGGCAAGTGGCACGATAAATCCCTAAGACGAGTAGGATTAACTACGCCCAGCAGGGCAGAATTCGCAGCCCCTAGCAGGCGCTGCATGGCGCTTTTTCCAAGGAAAGTACCCTCATAGCGCCCTATCAAGCTGCAACATACTGACCAGGACGCCCACCGCGCCCGCCCGCCACAAATGGACGACCGTACCTGATGCTCGTATCGCTTCATTTGCAAGGTACAGTCCTCATCATTGCGGACCGGTGGGGCGTGGCAGTGCGGCTGCGTTTGGTGCGGTTTGGCAAAGTCGTTCTGCACCAGTTTTTGAAGCGAACAAGTGCATTACTGTATATATCCTTCGTATTACTCGTTTTCTACCACTTTTTGTCGCATACGCGTTGCAACAAAAAGGCTGAGAACGGCTTCAACAGTGTGCGCACTCCTTCTGGCTGACACGCCCCACCGGTCCGCAATGATGAGGACTGTACATTATCAAGCGAAGGGATTGATATGAAGGAGCTGCGGTGCTGCATGGATATATGAGTACATACATGCAGCCGTATCTACCGCAGCGGTTATTGGCACGATGCCAACGGGAAACTCGTCCAAAATTGCTTTCCGTCGTGTAGAACAAATGCTTTTTGCAGGTTTTTGACGGTTTCACGTCCCCTTTTTCGCCGTTTTCCCTCTATGTAGCGCCCCTGCATTAAGAACAAGAACCACATCATCGTGCTAATTGGGCTAACACAATGTTTTGCGGGGCCGGCTAAGTACATCTTTTTTAGTCTTGCCAAGGCGAGAGTCGATTTGAGATTTGACTCCCGAGCTGCTCTTGCCACATCTAAAAACTATTATTTCGTCTGCCGATTTGCAGTCCGTAGCTGTCGCGGCTTTGAAAAAGCGAGCCGTTTTTCGTGAAAAAAAACTCGTCGAATGCGGTCTTCCTGATGAAAATCAGCTTTGATTGTCCTTTTTGATGGATGTGGGTATGCGATTTCCTGATCAATCCTGACCAAGGAAGGAAGGGTTTTCCTAATTCTCCAAGGCTGTGGCTTCCAAAGGAGATAGTGAAAAGAGAGTGAAAAGCAGACCCCATTCCAGAACTGAGTCCTGTGTGGGGAGGTAGAAGTGACATATATAGCTACTAGCGACCTCGCCCGCCAGTTGCTCTAGCAGTGGATTCGGACGATACGAGCGCTTATCAACCCTTTCCCTTCTCCTTTCCCGATCAAACAGTACTGATCGTTTCTGAGAGCGACGCGGATGCGCTACGTTGAACCACAGCTGATACTAAAGGCGTTTTAGATTGTCAGAATATGCCGTCAGACGTCTCCAGCGTTCCATGTAAAGATTAGCAAGTCGAAATTCACCCTTTTCGGTCATTAATGTTTCAGCCTGAGGACTACGACCACCTATAAATGATGGGCTTTACAGCTGCGTCTTATGACAAACGCGTTTTCGATTCGGTGTTTTTATAGTTCCAAGCAGGTCTGGATGCCATAAACCGACGGGGATGGAGCTCAGGTATGACTAGCCCACAGAGGATTCTTTTTGTGGACTTTGCAAATGCAGAGCGACGTCGTTGGTCATCGTGCTACACCTATTACCCCGAATCCTGCATCCATTACTGAAAAGAAAATCATTGTGCTTTGGATAGCTCTCGCAGAGTACCCAGAATGTCAAGTTCAGTGAGTAAAGAAGATCCTGCACAAGCCAATTGTGGATGGGGGGGGGGCTTTTGCACAAGTCCAAAAAGAAAACGAACTCCTACATGGGTAGATGAATTTCAAATATAGGAATCCCGTTCGGCATCTGGTGGTTCCTTCTTGGATCAGAGAGTTTTTGAATGCTCTCTCTCAGTCAGCGACTCTCTTGTCTATGTTCTGGGCCGCTGAGCGTCTCTGCGTCTCTACTCGCCGAATGCTCATTCATTACTGGAACCATAACGGGTTTCTCCAGAAGCGTTTCCTAGAGGTCTTCTGCTTTGCCCTTTACTGTTAAGTAAGTTATTACCTATAAAATAAAAGGATAAAGTCTCGCCGTTGATCTTTCCCTTTGTGGCATGCGGTACGCATTCTTCTTCCATTCAGAATCGCAGTGACTCATTGAATGCGATGTGGCCTATACAATGACTTGCGGCCAGCCAATGTACAATTCAGTGGTTTATCCTCCCAGACGAAATCTGGTACAATTACGCGTCACCATGAGGAATAGAAAGGCTTCGTTTTGCCTGAGGCGAGAAGTCGATGCGGGAATTTGAACCCGGCATACGCGAAGTGTAAGGCGCACGCACTTGTCATACAGCCATCTCCGCTCCACTGTGAAATAAGACTCGACTTCCACTGCGACAAGATGCAATGCGTTGTGTCCTTTATATTCAATAATCACCACAGCGCCATGTACAAAATGTCGAAAGTCTCAGAGAAGCCGGTGGCCAAAGCCGTAGGAAAAAGAAAGGAAGATTTTCGCTTGTGGATGATGAAGGACTGAAAGTACGGAAAAGGCAAAAATCGCCGAGCATTTCTTTTCCGTGAGTGGGTCTCCTGCTTCCTTGAAGAGTTTGATGTCTTTGGAACAGATCCATGCTTCGCTTCAGCACAAGGTTTGGCAAGAAGAGAGCTTTTTGATGAATATTCCCAGGTTTCCTTCATAAGGCAGTTGCAAAAAAACAGCTTTTTTTTCGTACGCGATCAGAAGGATTATGGCTGCAAACTGACGCGCTAAGAGCGACGTGCTCGCTTATCGCCGTTTTTCCACTGCTAAGAATGAAATATCGTATCGATACGCAATAGAGTGGACAATTGCCCATACCGGGGTGTGTAAAGAAAAAAGTCAAACCAATGGGCGGGTAAGCGGGTTCAACTGAAGACCTATCGTCGAGCTACTGAAGCAGTCCAAAAATTAATCCTGACTATGCAATCAAAATACGAGAACATATTCCGAAGCCATAAATACTATGAAAACGCAAATCTTTCCACAGCATCACCTGGGGCAATGTCGGGATCGCAACAGCGCGGCTCGCGTGCCTGTGGACGTTTCCATCATTGGTGTCTCCTCCCTAAATCGATCTTTACCCGATCGCCACTGGTAGAAAAACGAGGCCGAACGCCCATTTGGACCGCGCTGCACATGCCACCTCTGACAGTCCGGGGGAACGGTTAGGACTCCACGAGAGTCGCAAGCCTGACGCCCGCGTGCTCTTCCGCGATGCTTTCGCTATGTATTTTTTGCATTTGCATAGTTCATGAGATTTCCAAACCGTCTGCTTTATACTTGCAGGTGTGAAGGCTATGAAAGGAATGGGCCCGATATTCAACTACTAGTATAAAACAACGCCCATTAACATAGAAATAATATTTAGAGAATACATCAGCAATCTACGAAAATTCTTTTCAGGGTGAATCCTTCTTTTGGCCCAATTGTAAGATATTGTAAGGTTTAAGATTCTCGGCCAGACGGTAAAAGTAGGTCCTATTGAAGAAATACAGCAACCCGTCGAATAAGTACAGCTGCCATTCAAAAATACTGTCGTCCCATTGAATATTCTGGTTTGGAAAAATCCCAAGCAGATTCGCGTGATGCCAGAACTATGTGAAGCGGACGCGGGATCATTAAGCCAGTTAGCACCGATGGTTTTCTACTTTAGCGTAACCTGCTAGTAGAAGCGCTGTATGGTGGGGAAAATGGCGGAGTGGAAATGGTCAAAATCCTGGCGAAGCAAAAGCCTCCGTTCCGCCTCCGTTCTCAGTGACTTGTAAATCGATTTCGGACGAGTTTCCCGTACGCATCTTGCCAATCACCGCTACCGAAGGTACGGCTGCATATGTGTACCCATGTATGCATGCAGCATCACGGCCGCTTCATACCAATCCTTCGCTTCATAATTTGCTTAGCAAATGAATGAATACGAGCGTCAGGAACGGTCGTCCATTTGTGGGCGGGACGGGCGTGGGACGCCTTAAAGTTGTTGCCTAAATAGGGCGTCAATAGAGGTACTCCTTGAAAAAGGCATTCACGCAGCGCCTGTCTAGTAACGGAATTCCCGTTAAGAACCATTGTAACAAATTTCACACGCCTGTTATAAGGATCATGTACCCAACCTGCCTTTAATCGCACGACCCCCGGACGATTGCTCCGTATACATAGTTGGCAATCGCCGTGCTGCAGCCGTGACCTCTCGTGGAGTCCTAACCTACACCCGACAGTCCGCAATGATGAGGACTGTCCACTCCATAGCCCGGAGAAAAGGAGGGTGTGCCTGCGTACTCCGTGAACACGTGGAAACGTGGTGGTGGATGCGTTCTGGTGGGATATTGCCATTCTCGAAACTACATCAATGTGTCGAAACACAATATATGGTGACAATTGCCGTAAACTAGATCATATCCTGGCGAAGAAACGCAATGCTGACGAATGAAGGTACAGTCGCATCCTTGTCAGCTCTTGATAGTCAATGTCAGTGCGGCTGCGTGCGGCGCGGTCGCTCGCACCCGTACTGCACCAATCGTTGAACCAGAAGTGACATTACTGTATTATATCCTGTATTATATCCTTCGTGTTACTCGTTTTCTATCACTTTTTGTCGCATACGCGTTTCAACGAAAAGGCTGAGAAGGCTTCAAACAGTGTGCACGCTCCTTCTCGCCGACACGCCCCTATCAAGTGCAAGGATGACGACTGTATGCAGCTACGCCCTCCTTACTAGGATATGGACTGTATGTAAGCAGTTTACAACTATAATGTTGGAAAAGGGTAAACAGGAAAGAGCAGAAAAAATTTTCGAATTTTTCATGTCAGTTCCATGCGCACTACACCAGTGCGCCCTTGAAGGCAGTTGGCACGATGGTTTCCTACTAGCCTAAAATGCTAGTAGGGCGCTGTATAGTGGGGAAATGGCGAAAGAACGGAGTGAAACGGTCAAAATCCTGCGAAGAAAAAGCCTCCGTTCTCAGTGACAAATCGATTTCGGACGAGTTTCCCGTAGGCATCTTGCCAATCACCGCTACCGAAGGTACGGCTGCATATGTGTACCCATATATGCATGCAGCATCACGGCCGCTTCATACCAATCCCTTCGCTTCATAATTTGCTTAGCAAATGAATGAATACGAGCGTCAGGAACGGTCGTCCATTTGTGGGCGGGCGGGGGCGGGCGTTTGGGACGTAAAGTTGTGGCTTGATAGGGCCCTTATAAGGGCACCTTCCTCGGGGAAACCGCTATGCAGCGCCTGCCCAGGGTCGCGGAATTCTATCCTGCCAGGAGTATTGATCCTAGTCGTCTTGGGGATTTATCGTGCCAACTGCCTTTAAACAATCTCTTCCTAATACGGCTCACTCTCATGAACCACCCCAGCCAGGCGTTCTGGCTTTTCCAGACTTCCTCTAAACTGTGTCTATATCGTCTCTGAACGCTTCAATCTATTTCTTTGGTTTATGTTTACGATTTCTCTTCTGCGATTCGGTCTCCAAGTTTTGCGATCCTTTTGGATGCTGGTTCCACGAAATGAATAACCGAAAGTACTTCATGCTCAGAACAGTATCTATTCCGAAATAAGTCTTATCATCCGAAGAACGAAGCCACCTCAGCTGTGCATCATTGAGATTTCAAAACTTGTAGCCCAATGTTACCAACACTCACTGCACTTTTAGAATCCCCGTTTTTATAATTGAGAATTTTTCTTCTTACTGGCCATCAGCACCTGCCCACGTCTTTCTCTCCTTTTCATCCGTCTGGCCCATACATGAGAACTCTCGGTGTTATATTTTGACAGAATAGAAATCTTGCCTGGTCATACGGTAGTCGCTCGTGAGTAGCAGCGTTTGAAGGTTGCAGATCTGAATACAACTTCTAATGCTTATCTTGATTCTACTTCTGTTTCTTCTTGTGTATCGTATTCCTTCCAATATACGGTGGAAGATGACGGGCACTTTTGAAATCGTCTTTTTTTATTGTCGAAATTGGGCTTAAGGAGGGAGAACTTCTAAAGAAGCTGGTTCCTAACGCCACAGCACCATAACCCTGCCAACCTTGTCTACAATATGGAAGCCGACCTTGCTAGCTCTACCTGAATACAAGTGATAGTAGAACGCTACTTCTTACTACTGGTACTTCTCTGAGCTAACCCATATCATAGACAGGGACATGTTTATTACATACGCCCTAGTCAAAATTGGGCTGATATTGCACCGATTCACCCTAGAGGGATAACATCCATAGTTGGAGGCTGGTAAAAAATCAACGATGGTAGTTTTAACTTTATAAGTGATCTCTTCGTATTCGGTTTGTTTTCGTTCACGAACTGCTACCCGTGCAGTGAAGGGCAGGCTCTTAAAAAAATTAGCTAAAAATGGCACAAATAGCCATTGAGCTGAGTTGTCAAAAGTGGCCCCGGTAGCGTAATAGGGAACGCAACTGCCCGGTAAGCAGAAGATGCGGGTTCGTGGTCTGCCTTTTGCCCATAACTCAGCATTCTTGTGGTAAAAAATTAGCATTGTCTCCTAACTAACATTCATACTCCTACTGTTCTTTTGTTGAGTATTTTTGCCGTGCTCGAATGTTGCATAGAGTCCCTCCATCATCCACTCATGTACATATTCAGATGTTTCAGTAAAAGATATCGTGAGTATAATTATACTACTTGTTCAAGGAACTATTATTGCTCTGTGCACTTGACCTTGGCACTCTGCACGTCTATTGCTCGGGGAAACATTGATCTCGTGTAAGTATTACTGCTTTGAAGCTCTGCACAATTTATGCGAATCAATGCACAACCAAAAAAAGCTGGAAGAAAAGCTCATTTTTTCATGAAATCGGTCATTGATAAGCAGTAAAAGTAGTGAGAGGGAAAGTGCTTCTCAGCTACACGTACCTGCTAGGAAAGCAACCACTGGCAAAAAAAACAAGGGGGCTGAGCTGCATGCTTCCTTTACCACCTCGACTAATTGCTACGATATCCACTCTAATTCTTCAAACTTTAACGGGATAGAAGCTGAGAATCTGGTCATTTCCTACTCCATAAGGCCCTAATCACTAGATAATCGACTTTTAGAAACTGAATGAGGGAACCGCTTCCATCTGTGCTCCCATTTCGTTTGAAAATTTTGTAGTGACTCCATTTTGATGACTTCTTTTGTATCGTACGCATACGGGTTTTTCCTAGGCTTTTTATAATGCCATCACTGCTGCGAATTGGCAAGTGAGCTTCATCGCCTGATGCTGCTAGAAGTGCTTATAATAAAAACGTTTTAAACAAAATTCACCATCTCGCGCAAAAAAAGCACATTTTTCTGACTGCTGATTTTTCCGCTCTTATGCGCGCTATACACTCCCGCTTCTTAGTCGACGGCGCTGCAAAACTTCTTTTTCTGATAGTTGATCGGATCCTACCTTTCAATGGCAACTTTTAGGGAAAAAGTTCGTAAGATGGTAAGCAGCCAGAATAGCAAACTTGTATTCTGTAGGAAAACTAAAACAAGACATCCCAAGGGATCGTACTGTGGCCTGCTTAGCGCCCTTTATAAGAGGCGTGTTTACGAGTCGCAGATTTCGTTGATATTGGAACGTATGATCTTTGCCATGGAGCACTCGCATCGTTTCTTGCGGTAAATGTGAAATATTGAATCTAACTGGTGGCAGCAACCCTCGACTTTTATGTTCTTGTAGCATCTGACCTTTTCATAGTCGTGTAGGTTTCGGCTCTGCAGCACCTGGGCAGAGAATATCAACAGATAGATGGTGTGGCATGTTGAATTTGATAAAAGTAATCGAAATTAGGGACATCCAATATCGATTTCAAAACATAAATTTAAGAGCAAATGACCAGGATCGACCTTCTCTTAATCTTGGCATTGTTGTATCTTCGAACAGGTGGATAGTTTGAGCCGTCCAAGATTTTTATAATTTTCGTTTACGAAAGGGTTT
>MU966829.1:82710-105407 GCA_036418165.1 Cooperia oncophora | reverse complement strand
GAAGTCGTCAACGAGGTGCGATCGTACCATCCTTATCCTACCCACTGGGTGCCAGTGTGTTGATGGATGGCCTTTCCCACGCTCGCGCTCCGCTGCCGTGTCAAAGCTGATCAAACAGGCTAGTCTACCAAAGTCGATGCCATGGTCGAAGCCATGTATCGATTGACAGCAAGGGGCAAGCATTGTAAAATAACAATAAACATGTATAAATGGTAGAAACAGAGCTGGGAATACGGGTACCTTCATGGGTACCTGATATCCTCCCCTTGACGGTAATGACTGTCCCGCTCAGCCAACAACTAAACGTTTAACAGAAATGTATACATGACAGAGAAAAGTGAAAAGGGAAAACCTTCTGAGAATGTCCTACACCTATAAAAGGCGGTGAGTAATAGCGCTGCTGGAACAACGCTGCCTGAATGGGAAGGCAGATGTCGAGGGCAATGTCTTACCGAGGGGGTTTCAGAAGAACGAGGGTGGGCCCGCAAAATGCGAGCCTCGTAAGTTGAACGATTACGGAAGAACAGTCGGTCGGTTTGAGAGGGGTAAACCACCCAATGAAATAGTTATTCTCCCTTTTCAGCTTTAGGGACGAACATTGCTGCCGTCCTCACTTGTTGGTGCGCGTCAGTCTCAAATTTTCTTGTTAAACTGCTCATCACCTATTACCATAGCTGTTTTCTGATAAGATTGTCCTTCAACTGTTATCTGATAAAGTTATTCAGCTCTTGAATAGAACGTGTTGTTGGATGCTCGGTCTACATCACACTATTAGAGAAACACACAATTACACTTCTCGCAAAGAGGAAATTTTTTTCATTCTTGGAGAAAGTGGTTCACCCAACACATCTCTCTTTTCGACGTTTTACGAAATCCTTAGTTAATGGCTTACAATCGTTTCTTCCCCCTTCCAGTATTGAACATCGCCATCTGAACAGACTGTGTGGGAAAAACTCGCTGTTCAAGTTTTTTTTTTGCTGTTCTATTCACTATTAATTCACTGAGCACATGCACTTTCGTTTTTGGACCCCTTTACCAACTATTTGCAATCGTGGATGGTGTTTCTTAAGAGGGGGAAAAACACGTCTCAGAATACATGAACTTCCCATGCTACTGTTCTTGCTCATTCCACTGGAGAACATTTCCTCCAGAGTTTTGATTTATTTGTATGGTAATACAAATAAATCAAAACGGTGGTGACGTCCGTTCCTCCAAGTGGTGCCACCGGGACCTGCTCGCTTTTGCGGGCTGAGCAGAACGCGGACGAACACGAAAGCAGGCGACAGGCCTTCGTGACGGGCCGGCTTACGAACACCCCATGTCACATCATCATGTTTAACTATGCCTTATGAATTCGAGATAATGCTACGGCGTCCGCGGGAGCCGACGCGCACTCGCAAGGCCCGACGAGTGTGAAAAATATGCGAGGGTCCTCGTTGCAAGGACGGCATCGGGGGGCAACCAGGCTAGTCCAAAAGACGTGCAGTGTGTCAAAGGCTCGTATTGCGACGCTGAACGTGGGGACGCTGACTGGACGCTCGTACGAGTTAGCAGAAGCCCTAGAGCGTAGAAAGATCGACCTCTGTGCCGTGCAAGAGACGAGATGGGCTGGCTGCAAGTCGAAAGAGTTAGGCCGCGGCTTCAAAGCCGTTCTTTGTGGCGGGCCGAAAACTACAAGTGGTGTGGCCGTGATCGTGTCTCAGCGATTTCGCGATTCGATTGTGAGCGTAGTTCGTTTCGACGACCGTTGAAGATTGTTGTCGCTATTGAACAACGACTGTACCACTTCTTCTCCGCATATGCCCCACAAACTGGATGCTCTGAGCAGTCCAAGGACGATTTCTGGACTCTGCTGGACGAGGACGAGAAGACAGCAGTGCCACCAAAAGACGGTATCATTGTAGCCGGCGATTTGAACGGGCACGTGGGCGCTGCAAAAGACGGCTATGCTTGTCATGGCGGATTCGGCTACGGTTCACGGAACGCCGATGGTGAGCGAGTCCTTGAGTATGCACAATCGCATAACCTCGTCATTCTGAACACAAGATTCCGCAAACGTGGCTCTCCCATCTCATCAACAGCCGGAGAGTACTAAGACACAAATAGACTTTCGCAACTTCATCAGCATGGCGACCAAGCGATCTCGTGAAAACGCTAAGTAGTAGTTAAAACGGTTGCCACGCAGCACCGCCCACTGATCTGCACGCTCAGACTCGTAGCTCCCAGGCGGAGACAGGTAGCTGAACGAAGCGGTCCTGAAAGAATCAAGTGGTGGCGGCTGAAAGAGCGGGAGGCAGCTGTGATTTCTCGTATTCGACTACCTTAGTAGTTCACCAACTGTTCAGGAGACCTGGAACGAAGCCGTTAATTCTATAATCCAGGCCGCCCGCTCCGAACTCGGCACAACGAAGCCTGGACGGCGGAGGATTGACAAAGACGCGTGGCTCTGGACGGATGATGTCAAAGCGAAGGTTCGAGAAAAGAAGAGGCTCTATCACGCGTTTCTCGAGCACAAGTCGGCTGACAACTGGCGGCAGTATCGGGAAGCGAGGAATGTGGCAAAGACGGCCGTGGCTGCTGTGAAGGCCGCTCACTTCGATGATATCAGCAAGAAGCTGGAGACGCGCGACGGTGAGCGGTACCTGTACGGACTTGCCAAATCTCGTCATCGCCAAACCGAAGACATTGAGAAGTTCTTTGGCATAAGTGATGAGAATGGGCACCTTCTGATGGACCGAAAAAGGGTATTGCAACGATGGCGTGAATACTTCGAGGGCATCTCAAATTCGCCCATCCCGCTATACCCTGTACCGCACCAACATATGGCCCCGTTCAGAAGATCACCGTACAGGAAACAGAAGCTGCTCTGAGGAAGATGAAGGCCGGCAAAGCAACAGGCCCCGACGACATCGCAGCTGATTTGTGGAAGTCACAACGCTGGTTTTCTGCGGGTTGGTTGACGAAACTCTTCAACCAGATCGTCGAAGAGAAGAAGGTGCCTAAGGACTGGCAGCAGAGCGTGACGATCCCGATTTGGAAGAAGGGCAACCCGGCAGATGCTCGAACTACCGTCCAATTCGCCTTCTCTCGCACACTATGAAAATCTTCGAGCGAATTGTTGACGCCCGTGTTCGTGATATCGTCCAGCTTTCCACCAATCAGTGTGGCTTCGTGGCGGGTTGTAGCACCGTCGACGCCATACATGCCGCTCGCCTATTGCTGGAGAAACACCGTGAGAAGCGAAAGCCCGTGCATGTAGCCTTTCCTAGACCTGGAGAAGGCCTTCGATCGTGTGCCACGTGACGTTATATGGTACGCTTTGAGGCGGCATGGCGTGCCCGAAGAGCTAATTGAGTGGGTGCGCATCCTTTACTCATGCCCAGGGAGCCAAGTTCGCTCACCAGCGGGTGTCTCAATGGAGTTCCCCATCACCGTCGGGGTACATCAAGGCTCTGCGCTCTCCCCACTTCTTTTCGTTGCCGTCATGGATGCCATCTCACGAGATCTTCAGAAGGAAGTGCCTTGGACCCTGCTTTACGCTGATGATGTGATGCTTGCTTGTGAAGATAAGAGCGCACTGGAACAGCAGGTGCAAGCTTGGGCCGAGCGTCTGGCGAAGTTTTGGACTCAGGTTGAACGTCAACAAGACCGAGTACCTGACACCGACCCAAATGAGCAGGGCTCCATTAAAATCGATGACACGGTGCTCAAGCGCACGGAAACATTCAAGTATCTCGGATCAGCACTTGCGTCCGATGGCAGTCTGAACTCGGAAGTGAACGAGTGAGTGCGGCATGGTCTAAGTGGCGATCCATGTCTGGGATCCTTTGCGACAAGAGAATGCCAGAGCGCCTCAAGTCAAAATCTATCGTACTGTCGTCCGACCTGTCGCGTTATATGGTGCCGAGTGCTGGCCCGCGACCAAAGAAGTTGAGGCTCGCCTTGGTGTGATGGAAATGAAGATGCTGCGCTGGACGGCGGGCGTCACGCGAGCGGACCGCATTTGTAACGATGTCGTGCGCAAGAAGTATGGTGTAGCCCCCATAGCAGAGAAATTGCGCGAAACGCGCCTTCGATGGTACGGGCACGTACTTCGCGCGAAGGCTGACACCGTCCGTAAAACTGCTCTCGAACTCGAGGTACCAGGAAAGCGGCCAAAGGGGCGTCCCAAACAGCGCTGGCTCGACACACTGCATACCGACTTAAAATTAGCCGGCATTCACCCCGATCAGGCATTCAATCGGGAAAAATGGCGTAGTTATATCAAAAGAGCGGACCCCGCCATCAAGCGGGACAAACGCTGAAGAAGAAGAAGAAGAAGAAGAATACAAATAAATCAAAACGTTTGTAGGGACAGTAACACTCATACATTTCTGGAGTTTACAGAACTTCACAAGACTCCTCCACAACGACTGCCTGATTTCCAGTACTTTACGGAATGGCCCGGTATTTTTGATCTAGCGTCTGCAGTTGTGCCGTAGTTACAGTGCGAAACATCCACAAGTATAAGGATTCAAAAGAAGATGTGAGGTACTTTCCAACGTGGTCGCTGTTCTGATGAGATAGGTAGCAACAGATAGAATTTAGACAACAGAGAATATCAGAGTAGTGATTAGGAGAAATTACCAGAGTGGTCAGCGTTGGATACCTCAGTGACAGCAGCAGCGAAATATAAGGAGTAGTAGAGTGAGAGTGAATCTACGGTGCACGGGATAATGCGCTCCAATCGTTGTATTCAAATTCGCGCACGCGGAGAACTAACTCGAGGTCGCAACAGCTGGCGGATTCTAAAGCTGTGTTCATACTTTGCGGCAGCGTCCACCAGAAACTATCAGCGTTCTGAGCGTCCGTCAGCGCCAATGACCAGGAAAGTATAAGTATCGACCTAGCGAACGGCAGCGTTCACAAACGTCCACCAAGGAGAGAGGGCGGTCAAGCATGTGTCGCGGAATCCGCGTCAGCGGGGGGGGGGGCGAATACGGGCCCCCTGACGCGGATTCCGCGACACATGCTTGACCGTGCTCTCTCTTGAGAGGAGGATCGTATTTGCAGAGATCAGTACTGAACACAGCAGCGACGTAGCTTGCAGGATGACAGATGCGTTCGGAAAGGAAGTCGAGTACCTGGCGCAGTCCATGGAGGTCTGATCAGTGCGTCTGTGTTGCAGTTCCTGTTCATTACCTGAGCAGCTGTACGGGAGGCCTACAAGCTTTTCAGATGGAAATGTGGGCATTGTAGGCTTTTGTATTCATACGAAAGAGAAAACCTCTAGTTGCAGTGCTGTGTAGATTCCCTTTCTATGTTTCCAGCCGAAGTTATCCCCATAAACGCGAACAACTCGCGTTCGCCCGAAATTCTGCGCGTTATTTTCTGGCCAGAACAGGTCGTGCAAGCTTGATGAAAGCTGTAGTGTGTTTCGTATAGAGCCTGATCATACCACTTGAATCGTCCTTACCTCTGAAAGATGGTCTCTGAATGAAGTTGTACACTTTTAAAAAAATACCATGCAATGGGACTACTCCAATCTCAATACGCGACGCAGCCGCAGTAACTCAATGCCTCGCCTTCGCGTTGTTTCCTTTGCAGGGTGTCATTGTAAGGTGTTTTTTTTTGAAGCTCCACTCTGCGCATCACACTACTTCTTAGAAACTAGGCTCTTCAGTTTTCAGTGGTTTTTTCGATTGGTTTGGTAAATGCTTTTGGATACTCTGATACTCCTTCGCGAAAACTAGAATAATATAACTATTGAACTATTCCTGCCCCAACTCCAAAAAATTTTCCGCTGAAACTCTACCCCCAGATGTTATACGAGTCCTGTTCACGAATATGATATTCACTTTTGGCGCTGGTGCCATTTGGCGTCAATAGGCGCCAACATGACGCCACCACTTTTCTCAACAACCTTAATGAAAACTTATACGTGGGTTAATTGACATGTTATCATGAATGTGGCAATTACTCTTGAAGCTGGCGCCATTTTCCGCCACACCGTTTTTCCCCAAAGTCGACAAAAACTTGGGTAATAGGGTTGTTTGATACCCTGATCATGTATATTGCATCCATACCATTTTCACTTTAAATTCACCACTTTTCAAACCAAATTCACCACTTCTCAAACCTTGTGAAAAGCGGTCGGGGTTTCGAAGTGGGCGGAGCCCCTCGCAGTGGGCGGGGCTTCATGGAGCAGTCCAAAAATGCAAAAATTTTGAAAAATATCAAAATTCCGCAAAAAGCAAGTGGGCGTGGCCAAGGGGGCGGAGCCTAAGTTGCCAGTGCATAAATGCGCGGGTACGAGTATCTTCGTTGTGCAAAGAGTGGATGTGAAATTAAAAAGTTGAAAAGTTATGAAATTTCGAAGTTCGCAACAAACCCTTTGAAGAATGGGCGGAGTCGGCCATGTGTCGATGTGTTGAAAATCTATGTCCGCGCTGACAAGTAGGCGTGGCCGTCGGGGCGGAGCTCGCAGTGGTGTCTGGCGTGATCACTGCCCGGTGAGTGGTGAATTTAAAATGAAAGTGGTATATTTCCCGACACCAGCCCTAGAATTCTGCTGAAACCGACAACATATACAGCTACGCTGATGAACAGTAGATACCTCCACACACTGCGCAATCACTAAAGGGGTAGGGGTCGTACGGATACCCCTTTCTAGGCTGGTAAATTATGGTGAAGTGGGAGGGAAGAGACTGCAAGATTAGGCTCAGTGAAATTGTGGTACGTGCACCTGCACAGAACAACTGCACAATACCGTATAAATTGCATAATTCTGGGCTTTAGCAGTTGTACGTGCGGTTGCACATGCCGCAATTTCATGGGGCCTAATCCAGCTGTCTGCTCCCTCCTACTTCCCCATACTCTCCCACTTGGAAGCTGGCGTGCGCTAGATCAATATCCATATTTTCCTTGTCGCCGTGGACGCTGGTAGCTGCTGGTGGACTTTATCGGACGCTAGTGGAAGCTAGCGTTCGCTAGATCGATATCTATACTTCCGTAGTCGCTGCCGCTGATGGATGCTGGAAACGGTAGTGGTCGCTGGGGTAGCTGAGGGACGCTGCGCAAGGTTTGAACGTAGCCTAAGTGCATTCACAGCGTACACAATCGGGCTAGAGGGCACTGGTGATATGAATGCCATTATGAGAACAGCCCCCCACCCAGCAGCCACATAGAGATCCAAAGTCATGAACTTCTGTCTAGTCATGAACTTCTGTCTCTACAATCTTTAAAGGATGCTCAACCAACTGCAGCTGGGAGCCCTAGAAGTATGTCCATGGAAATACGACAACTACGACAACAGTGATTATTACGAAACGAAACCCGGAATGGGGATAGGTTCTCTCGACCTACGGGGTCAACCTGACCGCGGAGTGAAGCGCTCCGCGTAGCTCAGCCGACTCAGAGCAAGGGCGCGTTTATTTATGACGATTTTTCAGAGATGACGGAGCAGCAAACAGCAAAAAATATATGTATCAACATGGAGAATTAAGAAATTGGGAGAAATGAAAGAAAAGAAACTGTAGCTATCGAAGGGCAGCAGTTGACGGTCGCGTCTATTTTTCGACGCGTCCGCGCGGCGCGTGTCGCGCACGGTGCCTTCGACACGCGGACGCCAGGGGAGGCGGTCGTATAGCTGCTGGCCGTAATTGCCACCTCTACCGAGCCCCTGCAGCCGTTCTCTTGGTAGGACAACTCGTCCACGCCACTTATCACCGTGAATCTCGTAATTGATTGACCAACACTGGCAAGACACCAACATTGCGAACTTATGACGTAACTACGCATACTCGTCCGTTTTTGAGCTAATTTCCGACTTCTTTCGCCCAATCCTCTATTGCGAACCCCCACTATTATTCTGCTACTGGTAAGTTTTCTTCGGTTGCTTAAATACTCAATTTCATGCTGTTTGCTTGCTGGAAGAGCATAGTTTTATGACCATTATAGGAGCATGACACATCTTCTTTTCGGTTCTCACACAGCTCATTTCTCCTTCTCAAGGTTTGCCCTCAACAGTTCCTGACAATTTTTCTACATCTTTATACAACACTCCGTGTTCCCCACTGTTCTGGATCTACAAATAGAAACATCATATTTTCATTTTTTTACCTGGTATTACTTAAACACTTGTACTTCTTACGTTAGTGAATACGCGAAATGAAAACTCATCAATTGCTCTGTGAAACCCTTCTCGTGTATTCAGCCCCTTAACTGTATTTATGAGTAGCAACTGAAATTCTGACCTTGCTGATGAGTGACATTTCTCACTATTTACTGCCATAGGGGAGTGACGGGAAGTGCGGCGTTGCTGATTTCGTTTGATATGCCCAAAGGAGACACAAAATCTCCCGTACATCTTCTCGAAACTCCGTCACCCTATGGCAGTAATTATGAGAAATGTCACTCGTCACACAGACTCAGAATGTCAGTTCCTACTCACGAATACTTTACACTGAGTGTTGAACCAAGATGTAAAAAAATTGTTAGGAACTCTTGAAAGTAAGCCTTAACAATGAAAAATATGCTGTGAGCAAATTGAGAAGAAGAAGAATGTGTCATGATCCTATAATGGTCATGAAACTATGCTCTTCCAGCAAGCAAACAGCATGGGAACTAAGTTTTGAAGCAATGTACAAAACTTACCGCTTATTAGTATCGCCGCAATTGTACAGAAATGCACTGAAGAATACTAGTCGATAATCATCTCATTGCTGGACAAATTCTTCTTCTTCTTCTTCGGACAAACTAATACCAGAGAAAAGAGTTGTTTGTCCAAATAAATGGTAGCGGAAAGTTGGGATTCGTAATTCGAGTATGCGTAATTACGTCAGTTCGCAATGTTGGTGTCTTGTCAGTGTTGGTCAATCAATTACGAGTTCACGATGATATGTAGCATGGACGAGTTGCCCTATCCAAGGTACGGCTACAGAGGCTCAGTGGAGGTGGCAATTACGGCCAGCAGCGTCCCAGTTACGGTATAACAGCTGCCAGCCACGCCATCCGACATGCACCCCGTTGCCAGTTCTACTACTGGTGGGCGTTATTGAGACGCAATGTTCTGACGCGAAGTATAGCTGTAGATAAAGTTGTCTCTAGAGCTTAACACATCCTACAAAATTCAGTGATAAGAGATCAAAATGAAGAGTAGCTGCTCCCTTCCTGTAATTATATACATTCCTAAAAATCCCCAACATGGGCAAAATAATCAACGTTGATTCGATCAGGTTTGAGAAACTGTGACAGATGTTCTCGGTGACGCGAATGAAAACTGTGTTCACCACAATCCTGATGAGGAGCAACCTAGCCAGTGGTTGGTATGAACGTTCAACACTGACTGCGTGATCACCTCATGCAAGAATTACCGGAATAATAGAAGACGATGGCTGACGAGAAGCAAATCGCTGTTTAGATCGTTGCAGGACGGTTTGCAGGACGGACGAACAGGTTGTTGCCATTATCGAAGGGTTCACGGCTAGACTGGACCTAATTGTGCTACAAAGATGTCCGATACTTTTAACTGACTTGTTGTGTTGAAGTACGCTCATTAGAGAAGGCGAACACTGTAGATGAACTTTTGATTGTCCTAAAGGTACCTGTCCCATTAAGCCGTTCTGTCAAAGTACTATGCAAATTCTTTATAGAGACGATTTTCACCGGCTTGAAGGTAGCGTCCGCGATCAACCAAGGTGAAAAAACCCTGCACTGTACAAGATCGCGACCACAGCGGATATCCCACTCTTGCGGCTCGAAATCGATTGATTGACGAGGGCGGAGTCAACAATGCTGAGCTGACGCCGCCTGTCCTGTTAATCCCGCCCCGACTGGTTAACAGTTGTCAATCCTTGCTGGCTTTGATAATCGCTAAATTTCTAGCGTTTGTTTCGTACACTGATAGAGAGATTAACTCATAGACAGATCGATTATCAATGCCAGCGTGGATTAATTAGATTAGATAAGATAACCTAGGTAGTGGCCTCATGAGAATTAGCCGCAACGAGGCGGCGATGTGTTTTGGAGAACTCACCCAAAATCTGCGAAACTCGTCCAGATGCCTTAAATCGAATAGGGTCTTATTACATGTTCTTGCACCCTTTTTTCCTACTTTTTTGATTAATGCTTCACTTGCCACCTGTTCTAACAAATCTGACCCCTTAAACCTGCCATAAGTCGATCGCGGGCGCTGTCTTTAATGAATGATGCTCCTCAAATTCCTCTACTTTGACATTCAGTGAGAGTGAGAAGTTGTTAGGTTTTATTAATTTGAAACAACTCCGAATAGTGAGGTATCGTAGGGGGCCAAATTCACATTAGCTGTGACTTTCTCGAGGGAAGCAGTGAGTTTCAAGGATTGGGCTCCGATGTTCCAGATAAATACCTGACCGGAATTAAGACGACTCGCAAAAACATGTAAAGTTGGCATCGACTTCCCGCGGTATCCTTTGCACATCCGAATCATTCCAATACTTTTCGATGCCCATTCTTTATTCTTGTTGCGCTTTTTATATTCAGAAGGTGAAAGCTTTATACTCCCGCATAACTGCACCACGGTGGCCACTATTCCAACAGTAACATTTTGTTGCCTAGCATTCTCACAATGTGTGACTACACAGACAAACCATCCTTTTTTATTTAGGATGCGTTTATATTTTGCGGCGGCGTACGCCAGCGGCAGTGTCCTGGAAAGGATAGATATTGTAAGGGTCCCGCACAACATAGTAATTGTATGATAGTAGTAGTGTGGTATTCTTATCTGTTTCTTTCATCAGCGCTTCTCTTGCTCGAGCTTACAATTACAGGAGTACTAGGGGTACGGTATTCAGGGTACAGCATGGGGATGTGCGAAATGTCGGTGTGAGTACGACCCCCCCCCCCTTCGAATGGGGTCCAGGCACGACCCCCCCCCCCTCCACGGCTTTTTCGCCGACGACGAGCAATCCTACTATATATAATCCGCTAAGTTTGTCTGTTGGTGTGTGTGTGTGTGTGTGTGAATGTTGTGTGTCTGTCTGTATGTGTGTTTGACCGAAAATTCATAACTTCCTTCAAAACAGCGATAGTGCGCTCAAATTGATAAGTGATGTAGGGGGTCGGGCAGGAACATTGTTGGTGGGTGGCAGGAAGTGATAACAGCTGATAAGATACCATAAGGAGCCTTAGAAGGAGTGGGTTGCCTAATTCATAACAGCCAGAGCAACGACCGAACGTTGGATCCAAGAAGTGAGATAGGGGGCAGGATGGGAACATCATTGGTGGGTAGCAGGAAGTGATAGCAGCTGATAAGATACTATAAGGAGCCTTAGGAGTGGGTTGTGTAATTCATAACACCGGGCAGAGCAACGACCGACGTTGGATCCAAGTAGTAAGATAGGGGGTAGGATGGAACACTATTGGTAGGTGGCAGGAAGTGATAGCAGCTGATAAGATACCATAAGGAGCCTTAGAAGGAGTGGGTTACCTAATTCATGGCGCGGGCCGCAGCAACGACGAGACGTTGGTTCCAAGGAGTAAGATAGGGGGCAGGATGGGACATCATTGGTGGGTGGCAGGCAGTGATAACAGCTGATAAGATACCTTGAGGAGCTTCAGAAGGGGAGGGTGACCTTAATAACAACGTCAGCCCCAGCAACAACGGGACGTCGGTTCCAAGAAGTACGACGGGGGGAGGGCAGGATGGGAACATTAGGAAGCCACAAAATTCAATGCACGAGTTGTAGCACACTGGGGAACTTCTTCCAGTAAGCAATTCAGAGGTGGTTAGGGTACATTGGTGGTGGGATATAAGTTGTGATATAGTGTACGGCAAGGGTCAGTATCCGTTCCACCTTTACTCCGCTTGCGACTGATGTTGCTCTTGGAATCAATGGGCAAAAGCTCAGTGTTTCTATCCTTTAGCGTTATAGTAGACCGCTAAACTTCCGAGTTTCGACAAAAAGTAAAAGCTCAAAGTTGTTCGCCAGTGGGGAATGATAAGGGCCACCAACAGGCGGATATGTGAAAACTGCTCAACGGAAGTGTTATGATGTAAGCACATTTCACTATGATTTCGATATTGTTACCTTTCAACCGCTAAGCCGTTCTATCGCCAACGAATGATGAGTGTTTATAGAAATCTGATAAACACATTGGCAATCGCTCATTAAAGAGGAGAAATATGGAAATATCATGAAATGGGCCGAATTGTGAAACATAGGAATTAGGCCAAGTGTTAGGGGTCAACACAGAAATCCTTTCATAGATCAGTACCACAGACTGAACCATTCGCGCAGTATGCGCGTCAGCCATACTGGTGAGTATATAGTCGGCGAAAAAGTTGTGGAGCGGGGGGTATACAATAACTATGCAACGTATATCCCACGGGCGTACAAACTGCATATAGTGCATATAAAAAATTAATACGACGGAGTTCAGAACCACCCATCTCGACGCGGAACATTTTGGAGGTCAGTCCTAGTTTTTTCCATCTCAGCCCATTTCCTCAGGTGTTCTCCGCAAAGTCATATGCAATCACATGAGCTCCAAGATCGACTCCGTTATAAGGCCAATGTTGACAGCAGATCTCTCGGACATGTCCAGATGGACAATGCGCTCAATGTCTCTTTTCCTCCACGTAATCCAAACAACAAATCCCGACGTCAATTCAGATGTCAGCTTCCGTATGTTCGCTGATGAAGTATTTAGAGTGCTCAGTAGGTACCAAAGACCCGCATGCCCTCAAATATCACCGGAATCAAGTAGGTGATTTGAGTAGTTTGTAAACCTTATGAATTCTCGCATCATACGATTGTCCGTCAGTGATATGGAGGAGAATTTGTGGTGATCCCCATCAATTTGACCGCGATATAACTGAACATCATTTGAAAAATACCTCTCTCTATCGACCATCCTCATTAGTAGGATTTAAGACACAGTTTCGTAGACTGAACCGGAAGCGGGTTACGGTAGTTAGGTAAGCGGAGCTCGATTCTTCCCTGATAGTACGCCTGGACATTTTGTTACCATGTGGTCCCGTCGTGTACATGCTCATAAAAGCCCACAATTTTTCGATAGCAGATAACCTAGCATTGACTGGCCTCATCTCGGTGAAAGTTCGACCTATCATCAGCTACGTAGGTGGTCCCACCGACCGGATTATGTGGTTTCTTCGAACCATCTTACCATTAGAGCAGTTACCTTGAATATATATACCATCCCATCTAACCAACTCTCAAATGTTTCTGAAACATCTCCATGCATTGCACCTCAGCAGTGAATGCATGATGGAATCATTTGACGCAGAGGCCCTCTACACCAACACAAGTAGTAGTTCTACGATGGAGGCCATGCTCGAGCTTCTAACTCAGCACCAAGAAGAGATCAACAAACGGGCTGTCTATCAGCCACCAATCATGCTACTCAAAGTTGGTTGCCGGGCTGTCTACCAGCCACCAATGATGCTACTCAAAGCTGGTTGCAACACTCTAAGGTGGTCGGGGAAGTATCACGAGCAGATCAGGGGCTTAGCCATGGGACAACGACTATCGCCTATTTTGGTCACAGCCTTTATGTCCAAAATGGAAGCACCAGTTTTAGAACGGCGCCCAATACTTTATTGCCACTACATCGATGACTGGTTTGTGGTCCGCTCAGCTCAATAGGAGGTGTGCATGTGCTCTGACCTACTCAACACACAATCTGAGCACATTAAGCTGACGCGAGTGAAGTCTTCGAGAAACTGGCTCTTTTTGAGCCCACAGGTGAGAGTTTAAGGCGGTGCGCTTTATACGAAATGGTATAGAAAGCGCGCCAAAAAATTACCGTCCACTGCCACTCCGCTCATCTTGTCCAAACCGCGCGAGCAACTGTATGGAGCATGTTCCGAACAGCGGCAAACGCCTGTTCGGGGGAGGATGAGCGAAAGGATCCGTTTGTTCTCTGCCCTTGAGGGCCCACAGGGTTCGAAATCATAATGGGGAAAGAGATGGAGGTCAGGATCTTGAGGCGAGAATTGCAAACATCTGCGCGGAAAACCCTAGAGGCATTCTGGATTCAGGTCAGCAACCCAAAAATGAACCGGAGGGAATAGTGCCTTACGATAACGCGGAGATAAGACTCCATCCACGAAAGGCCTTCCCATGATGCCCCTGAGTGAAGAATAGTTTGAAGCGGTCTGTCGGCTCAGTGGTCTAAGGGAGCGGGCTATTAGCCTAGATCTGCCCCTTTTTCGTGATTAGGTAAGGATCCTACTAATCTCGAGTTTTAGTAGGGTAGGGTGTACGTTAGTTGGGTAGTGAAGCACTTTGTTCCTTCCAGCTCTGAAGAAGGCGATACTGCCGAAAGTTGACCAATAAACTTCAGTTGAGAATCTCGTGTGGAGGTGAAGTGAAGAAGTATCGTAGTTTCTTCAGTGTTGGGAGGCGAACACGTTTTTTTTATTTTCGCACCCTCCCCTCTTCTATCCTATAGCACTTCGATTTGTGCAGCCGATCACAAAAGAAATGAGAGCAGTACAACAAGATAAGGCTGTTCGGCCCGGGAGGGGCATTTTGCGCTTCTGCTAGCTTTTGTCCAATTTCATGTCACACGTTGGCGAGAACTGTACACTATTGTCAAATGTGAACGATGCTCCTGCATAGTATAGTTTTGCAGGAATTCGCAGGTATCCTAGGAGGCATTGGCAGAGATCCATAAATATGCTCCCACAAGCCGAGCCGACTTCCTGCGAGATACTCATGGCTGTTAATACTCTCTGTATGTTGCATCGCTATTTGCAGCCCTACACTCAGGTATCAGCAATGATCGTGTCACACTCAGTTTTCGTGGCCAGTACCCGTACATGCTCCAGTTTTTGTCGTGATGGATATAGTTACTAATTGTTACTAATTGTATTTAGTTATTGTGTATAAATAGTTTATTGGCGTTAAAGAAACTGTTTCTCTAAGCGCATTTGGGTCATATTTATCAGAATGTGGGCAACTACAAGTACATTGGATCATCAAAGGCGGCAACAATAACCCTTAAGTAACCGATAGATCTCCCAAACGAATCATTCAGCTTCAGAAGGAGCTCACGAATATCATTATCGACTGGGGCAGCAAAACGGATACGAGACAGTATGAGATTTCTCGAGAACTTGCGATCCTTCCAGAGTTCTATCGCGAAATCTTGTGCGTGAGAAGTTCTGGAAAACGTTTTTCGATGTGTTGCAGTCAAAGTGCTCCTTAACATGTGCAAACCTGTGAAAAACAAACTGTTCCCCCCAAGATATTTCGCCACTTCCTTCAACGGACGATGTACGAGCTTTCTTCTTTCCACTCTCCATAACACAATAGGCGTTCATTCCTAAAATTGTGCTTGAGTAGTGTAGAATCAGTTTCTAACATAATCCACCATACTGATCTCTTGCCGCTTGTCAATAGTAACCTTTCTCTCCGATTCACCTTCTGCCTTATCCAGAGAAAGTCCGACAACTGTGATCCTCGTAACCGACGTAGGCTGTTTACATCTCAGCAAGCCTAACGAAGGTGCATGCTAAAGTAAATGGAAATTCGAAATTCATTAGGAGCGACCAGACATACTTCTCTAAGTTTGTACATACATACTATTGGGTGAACAGGCAACACGGAAGTTTTCCATGCTAGAACGAGTTATACTAGGAGGTCTGCGGATGGTTGGGGTTCAGTCAACGAAGATGCGTTGAAACATTTCATTAGTGAAAAAGTAAATGTCTTGTATTCTCCAGCTTCTCTCTTCTTGTAACCTCGGCATGTTAGTTTTCAATAATTTAGTGTTATATTGTGCCTCACGAGGTTTTTAGGTGGAACTATTTATTCAACGGCCTGACGTTTCGACTAATCGTCTTCTTCAGAGGCCTAAAAGTGTTTCGAGGTTAAGAGATGTGCACTACCCCATCGGAAATGCTGGGTGGATTAGGCGCTTGGCGGGGTAGTGCACATCTCTTAACCTCGAAACACTTTTAGGCCTCTGAAGAAGACGATTAGTCGAAACGTCAGGCCGTTAATAAATAGTTCCACCTAAAAACCTCGTGAGGCACAATATAACACTAAATTATTGAATGTCTTGTCTTATTTTGACGCGTTCGAATAGCCTCTTCCAGTCAATCAGAGAGTGACCGTAAAGACTTTCCGCACAGTACCCGTCCGTTTGCCTCGACTCAGAAGGACATGGAAGTATAGTGTTTGGCTGCCTTATTACAACACAAGGCTAAAGCGGCAATGTGAAATCAGATGTATCTCTCTCATGCGTAGTCGCACGCTGTTTACAAGTCTGCTTGACATATCAGCACGATGACGAGATGCTGTTGCCCTTGAGGAGAGGGAACTGTTGTGAGTCCTGGTGAACACCGGAAAATGATACGAACTATGCAGGGTGGCCGAAAACAGTGGGTGCCGTTCTGGCCCCATTTTTTTCTCGCATGAGAATCACGTAAATGGTTTTAGCATTCACGCTGTTCCGTGGCTCTTTCTATTTACCTTTCATAGGCATGTCACGTTCGTGGTTTCTTCACAGTGGCGGCTGTTTATCAACATCGAAATCGGTGAAGCAACTTGTACAACTTGCCTGCTCCTCAACTGGGAACTTCTTCGGACTGACAAGAAGTTTAACCATCAATGTGAGGTCGAAGGCAACGTTGACATGAAAAAGAAACACGACCGCCTACAACAGATCAATACGTGAAGCCCACTGTCAGAAATGATGCCATCATCCTTGAGTCGATCGCCAAGAGTCGAGGAATCGTTTTTAGGAACACCTATAGCATTGTTAAAGGTGCTTGAAATATCTTGGTCAACGACTGTACAAAGAGCAGCCCTTGATCAAAAGCTCATGCGGAAAACGCCAACGAGATGCTGCGAAGGATCGAGGCGCGCCGCGTGGAGGAATAGATGTTGTGCAATGAAAAAAAAATGTCACGACTGAACATAAAAGGCACTCTCTGACAGCACCGACTCAACAGAATACTAGAAAGCACCAGCTTCTCTTTCATCTGTACACATGGTCAGCGCTCTTTGATCAGTGGCATAACCTGCTTTCCCACGCTATTACAGTCTATTAAATAATGGCAAGGAGAGTTGATAAAGTGCACAGATTAGAGAAAAGCCAGATAAAGTTGAGTGTTCATATATACGAAAAAAGAAGAGCGGCGAAGCCCCACCCGCCGGCGTCAGCCGGCTAGCCGATTGGTATCAAATGTACTCGTGACAACCACTGACTATGAGTACGTCTGCCTATGCACTGAAACTTCAAACGAAAAAGTACTTCGTGCAGGCTCCGCTCCGTCCACTGTGGGCGGGTCTCAACACACTGCAGATATACGTTCCTCTTCTCCAATGCCATTTCGAGTGCGGCCCGCCCATTAGATAATTCCCTCATTCCGTCCTCTGATCACTTGTAGACCTGAATCCACTTTTTCTTTATGCCTACGCTCCTCTGTAACTAGTTCTAGAATTTTTGACACTTATCTCAGGGTGGGCTCCGCCCACTATGGGCGTGCCTCTCATTTCAATAGTCAGTCTCTTGCATAGGATTGCTCTTTTTCCGTTCTCTTCGATGCTTTGGAACGAATTCACAAATTTTTGTCTTTGTTTTTGCCCTACCCTCCGCACGCTCCGCCCATCCTGGGTGTGCCTCTTCCACGTCATTCCTCCACTCAATGCTTATTTCACTCGTTTTTCCCAGCGTCCAAGCTCTTATTACCTCGATTACCTTGATTTGTCCTCGCAGACCTCGCCATGAACACAAGTCGACTTTGAGCTATCCATTCTGATCCTGTGCACGTCTTTTCCACTGTCGGCCAAACATTTTCAGTGAGAGTCGGCCTATCTCATTTCCGGTCTCTCTGCCGGTGTTTCTAGTTGAGTGGGATTCAGATCGCAAGTCGCGAGGGCCATCTATTATCTTTCAATCGCACGACACGACCGACCCATCCTCGTTTTCTTTTATACAGTTCCTGGACCACATGATTCACCCCAAATCGCCTTCGAACTTGGGCTCCGCCCACTATGGGAATATGACCTCGAAGTGACACTTCACAAATTCTGCGCTCCATTGATCTTTGCGCTACAGCAAGTTTCTCTTCAACAGTCCTTAGTGGTCGACAACATTCTGCGCCATATGACAGCGTTTCACGGTCGAGTGAAATGGTGATACTGTAGGCGTCATCGGAAGGTTGTCGTCTAGCAGCACTGTTGAAAATCTGCTAATAGTAGACCAGGCTGCTATCCTGCCTCTGCTGAATTCACCGCCGTTGCTCTCTGTATTAGGTTGGCGGGAAAGTTCTGTCACTTTTTCAAATTGGGCTTTCTTTTTATAGAGAGGCGTGTAAGATCAAAATTGTACAGCAATGTTACTGCGGGGTCCTTGCCTGTTTTTGAGCACCTCATGGATGCCATCGCTTCACAATGCAGGGAGGCGCGATACAAAGTTGGACATCATCTCAATCTTGGCTTGAACTCAGACTTTTCGAGGTTTTCTCGTAATTTCTCGTCCAGTAATGATTGATTACGGGAGGCAACTCGCAGTTAGAAGGAGCAATGTCTGTGCTACACCACTGCAAGGGGAGAGCCATCCAGCTCTATTGCATGAGGAACGGCTAGAACTTTTTGGAAGTGCGCTGCACTATCAGAAGCATTTGGAGGGGTCGGTGGCGATGGTAGCGGATAACATTCTTGTCCATATTGCAGAAGAAGAAGCAGGAATCAAGCGAGTGGTACTAATAGAAAGACCACTCTTTGATGTATAAGTGCTCACATTACCGTTCACCCCTCTTCAATGGACAAATACTGCGTTCGAAAAAGTGACAGAACTTTCCTGCCAACCTAGTAAAACTAAGCTGATGTCCCAAGTAAATATAATTGTTGACTTCTTCGAGTATTTCGCCTTCAATGCTTATCCGTGCTTCTGGAGAAACTGGTTGCGCATCCTTTTCGTCTTGGACAAATTGATCCCACTACCAAACTCCTTGGACTTGTTTTGGGAGTCCATCAGCTTGCTTTGGAGTTCAAGTGCATGGTGTGTTAGAATAACATAGTAGTCAGCAAAAAGCAGGTGTGCTGAGCTCTCACCGTCGATATCAACGCCAGTCACTCCATTCAAGTTCACTTAAAGACACATGGTACGCTCAAACACATTGAGGGTGTATGAGACTATCAGCCCCCCAGCTGTCGATGTGTCGTGGTCCCCCCGCCCAAAACTGCACGGGGTCAGAGTACGGGGCCGTGGGAAAGTCGTAATTCCTTGCTACACCGCCCTCACGTTTATGCTAACACCATCCGCGCGACGCGGTGCAGCTCTCTGGAATACAAGTACAACGCAATTTCTTTATGCGGATAACATTTTAGGTGCTGCAAAATAAGAACCGAAGATGATGACGAGGGCTAGAACTCAAGAGCAACTGTGGTGCTTCTGCAATATCCCTCAGAGGCCGCGCATTCCCACAGAATGACATGACAATAAAACATGACAATACAAGCAAAACGCAATTTCCTAACATTTGAGGTATTGCTCATGCTTCAAAGTCCGAATAGAAGGTGATGAAGATGACAAAGGCTAGAAATGAACAACAACGAATGTAGATGTAAATAAAAAATTGAAAAAACTAAGGAAACGCAATAAATTAAAATCGCGTGTGCATTTCTGCGATCCGGCTCGAATCCGGCTCTAATGCTATAGAAATACTTCAAACTAACGAGTGGGACGCTTAGGCCGTTTTTATTTTCATGTTTTGTGGGAATGCGCGGCCTCTGAGGGATATTGCAGAAGCACCACAGTTGCTCTTGAGTTCTAGCCCTCGTCATCATCTTCAGTTCTTAGCAGCACCTAAAATGTTATCCGCATAAAGAAATTGCGTTGTACTTGTATTCCAAAGCGCAATTACAGGACTTGGCAAAAAGCCAAGAGAGCTGCACGCGACCGCGCCGCGCGAACGGTGTTAGTAAAAACGTGAGTTTGCAAAAACGGGCGGCGTAGCAAGGAATTACGACTTTCCCACGGTCCCGTACTCTGACCCCGTGCAGTTTTGGGCGGGGGGACCACGACACATCGACAGCTGGGGGGGGGAGGGGCTGATAGTCTCATACACCTCTCTGATAGTCTCATACACCCTCAATGTGTTTGAGCGTACCATGTGTCTTCAAAAGGGTCTCAAGTTCTATTGCGAACAACTTCGGTGAAATCGTGTCGCCTTGGCAAATATCTTTGCCCATTTTGAATTTCAATATGACAGGATTCTCTGAAGAGCTTGATTGTTGTAGTACACTTTCTGATTAGCTCATTCAGTAGATCTATACCATTTTTCACTTCAATCTCGCCGCCTTTCAAACCATATTCACCCACCTTTGAAACCAAATCCACTACTTTTCAAATCGCATTCACCACGCTTTTCAGAGCGAGCACTTTACCAACCATATCACGCTAGACACTACCGCGAGCCCCGCCCCGGTGGCCATGACTGCTTGTCAGCGGGGTCATAAATTTTCAAACTTTGTTTCGACGCTTCTGCTTCTACGTGCTTTTCGTCTTTTGCTGTTCCGCACATACACATTGACTGAAAAGACTAGACATCGACACATGGCTGACTCCGCCCATTTTTCAAAGAATTTGCAAATTTGAAATTCATGACTTTTTTCAACATTGTTAATTTCACATCCACTCACCACAGAACGGAGGTCCTCACAAATTAGTCTTCGCCCTTAGACAAGCCCACTTCCGCGGTTTCTTGCGGGATTTCCATATTTCCGCAACACTTCCACATTTTTGGACTCGAAGCCCCGCCCACATTGTAGGTGCCCTTCCCACTTTTGAAAAATGATGCGGATTCGCACTTTGGAGCGCGAATAAGGGGTCGAAGCCTGATAGGCCAATCCATAAATGCGCGTCTATAAATGAATCCGTTGTGTAAAGAGGGGGAGTGAAAAAAGACGCTGGAAAGAGTCATGAAAATCTGGAGTTCCCAACAAACTCTGTAAAAATGTCGATGTGTCGATGTCCAGTCTTTTTTAGTCAAAGTGTACAGGCGGAACGCAAAAGACAGAAAAGTCATAGAAACAGAAGTTATGAAACAAAGTTTGGAAATTTACGAATGCGCTGGCAAGTAGGCGTTGCCGTCGAGACGGGGCCCGCAGTAGTGTCCAGCGTTGTGAGGCTGATGAATTGCACGGTCTCAAAAGTGTGATGAATTTGATTTGAAAAGCGGTGAATTCGGTCAAAAGTGGTGAGTTTGGCTTGAAAAGTGGTGAATCCAAAGTGAAAATGTTACATATAGTTGGGATTGACGCCACATCATAGTGCGTTCAGTAGCATTTGCTTCAATCGAATCGAGTGCTTTTTTGCAAGAAAGCCTTACACAGGGGTATTTGCAACTCAGTGCACTCTCCAACAATCTGTCTTGCAGTGTGCAAGTGGCCAACTGTGGAGTATGCACGTCGGAATCCTGCTTGTTCTCTGCCAATGACATGTCTGGGTGTTTGACAGGAGATTGAGCAAGTGACAGGCCTGTAGTTGCTCAGGTCTCGGGGTATCCTTTTTCCACCAGCAGTATTAGTTGCGATTTCTTCCACGCTGAGGGAGTCGTATTCTCTCCGCAATATCGCTGAAGCGCTCTGCTAAGGATTCGAACAGAGATATCCCACCTGCTTTCGACTGTTCGGAACGAATATTATCGTTACCAAGGCTTTTCCCTGTCTTCATTTGCTCGACCTCTCCCCATATGATCTCAGGGATCGGCTCTCATACAGCAAATGAGTGAGCCTTTCGACGATTACCTCAGAGGAGTACAGATCGTTATGAAACTTTTCGAATCTGTCGACTATCCTTGCATAATTTAATGCCCTTACACCGATATCGTCCTTAAGAGCCGATGGTACATGTTGTCTCAGTCGTAGCTCCCTTTCCCTGTCTTTTGAGGCTTATTCGTTTTTCTGTCGCTAGGCGAAGTTTTTTGTGCCTGTAGCCTTCATTGTCTTCTTTGATCTTTTCCCTAATCGCTTTAGATAGTGCCTTGTATCCGTCATTTTGCGCATTACCTTCATATTTCATACGTGATCTCCTCGCCATTTTTCAGCTTTCTTCTTCCCAGTTTTCCTGTCGTGGGTTTCTAAACAGAAATACGGGAGGAGAGACTCGAAGGAAGTGATATACTGAGCCACGTTCGCCTTGACGATTAAACCATCTCCACGTGTTCTTGACCATTGTCGACACTTTTCCCGGGAGGAATTTCATCACCGCTTCACCACCTCGCAGAAGCCTCATCTGCTCTCTCCCATTTCCGTAAACAACAACATCCGCTTTGATCTTAGTCAGCTGTTGAAGATCCCGTCCAGGAGAGCTTTGTCGAAAGCGTTCTGACATTGTAGGACGCAATGTGTGATGGTGCGTCCGTTGTCCTTTTGCCGCCCATGCCTTATGGAGAAGTGTGGGCTTTTCAAGTGAAGTCGAGAACCCCCACGTACCCATCTCGGTCCAAATCTCTTTCTTTCAAAGTTTTTGTCGGGAATCTTCTGCAGCAGTTCATTCGAGTTGGCAGCCCTCTTGTCCTTTAGCTGCTCCGTCTAGATTTGTTACGTTGCATTTGCGTCTACTTTAGTGTACGCTTCCCTTGGCCTTTGACCTTCCAATCTTGACGGTCTAGCCCTCAAGGCAGAGGGAACAATGATCTTTTGCGGCGGATCGTGGTCGCCGTAACATGGGATCGCCATTGAGCTTTGTGAATTTTT
>MU966829.1:48466-82610 GCA_036418165.1 Cooperia oncophora | reverse complement strand
TTCCGATCTTCTATAGTACTATCAATGTCACACAATACAATGATTTATGGATATATTACGGAAATTATCGACGGTTGCTCCACGCAGCATAATCATTGTATTGTGTGACATTGATAGTACTCTAGACTGTTAAAGGGGTCGATGATACCGAACGATCGACTAATTCCTGCTCAAAGGCAAGGAAAGGTTGCTCTCTACTTACTGTATGCGCGGAAGTCAGGTCTCTATGCGGGAGAGTCCGTAGAGTCTTCCGACTTTCAGGGTAGATTGAAAACAAATTTTCCAAGGAAACAGATTAGGCAGAGTACATACTGCCTAGTTCGTTTGCCAAAAGTTCCCTGTCTCCTGATACTTGTAATCAATGGAAATCTACTGAAAAGAGCTCACAACCGTTTTTGCCTTGGGTTGTTGAAGACAATTTTTTTCTCATCCTCTGTTATAGCTCACTACGAAGAGGGTCAATTTTCGTAGCGTTCAAGCATCATGTCATAAAGCTATAGTTCCATCAGCGACTTGATAGCTGAGTCCACTCGAATACGGGTTAACCAAATATTAAGCGCTGGTGAAGCCAAGCTACATAATACACGCGAACACTTGATGTCGTCCATTCATAACAAAAAGTATGACCATTCTAAGCATCACATTTCAAGCAGAAGATTATGCCATGTTTCCACAACACTTTTAAACTGAAGCAATGATGTAGTTAAACCTACTTTCAGAAGAACTCGTGGATCGACGTTGTGATCCGAATAAATTCGCAACATGAACGATGACTGTTCTCGTGGAGCAAACGTCGTTGGTAAAACAATGTACCTACCAATCGGAACATCTCTTAGATGAAGAAATATGGAACGCGCACTAGCATAGTCAGACGTTCCAGCTGACTCCATTGCCTTAACGGTAGCCATTAATAGGTCATCAATACGTTGACGACATTATGAGCCACCGGCGATACGCGAGAGACCGTTTAGGACACTACACTACTCCACATTTCCACCCATGAAGCTTAGAAAATCCCGTCTTAGATGACGTTTTTGAGAATGCCTCTAGGTAGGAACTGCGGTTATTACCAGTGCCATCCCCATGCCAACACAGAAAACTGACTTGTAGGTTTTTTCCTTCATTTTTTTTTGAAAAGTGGCCACTCAGGCAATTCCACAAAATGATAGTTCCACCAAACAAATCGATTCATCCCACAACAACTGCACAACAAAATGAATTTATTGTTGATTCACTAATCTACTGAAACTCCGTTTCTCAATAACTTGGAAAATGCGGTTTTCTATGCTCGAATAGAGTGTGGCGGGTTGTGGCGGGAGTGTGGACGGCCGGTGGAAGAGACGACGATGAGTGAAGTATTTATTGTGCACAACCGCTCCTTTTATAAGGCAATCACAACAATCAATTATCACTCTATTTGTTGTTGATCCTGGTCTCCTTCAGAATGATACCGGTCGGTTCGGTAAGATTCATAGAGGATTCTCTATATAGAGGTTTCAATTCAGTTCTCGGTCGACATGCTGCCATGCAACAATGATTGACTCCTTAAGCTCACGGTTGTGGAATCATGCATTGTTCGCAAAGATCCCACGCACAAACCCCACACAATCTCAATTGAGTTCAAGGGTTATTCGCTAGCCAGGTAAAAAGAGCGATTTGATGACTACTGAACCACGCTCTAGTGTTTCGACTGGCATGGTGCATTATTTTGCACTAAAAAGAGGTCTCTGTCAATTTTACGCCAGGAAGAGAAGGAGACCTTTTAGATAATCGGAAGTTCATTTTTTTGAAACGGAACACAACTTCAGAGATTTCGCTGATGTGGCGGCAGCCCAAACCATAAGACCACCTCCTGCGAAATTCCGCCTGGAAAAATGACGCTTCTCTTTCCTAAGATCATGTCAGTAGAAGAGTAGAATCGATTTCCGTCTGTTCCGTCGCAAATGGATTTTTCCTCATCAGAAAGCACGACCTGGAGTAAAAAACACTGGAAAGACAAGGCAGACGAGCAGTAGGGCACCGCTGCCATGCGCTAACCTTACTCCAGCCAGTTCGGCAACATCTCCTTTCAAAGTCGATTCGATTTTCACGATGCCTCTAAATCAGAAAAAAGGTGCCTCCCTCATTTTCCTCCTGAGAATGAACTCGGACTTTCTCAAGACACGCCGAACACTCTCCTTCAAGACGTTAAGCTTCGAAGTTGACTTTATTTCCGGGCACGACATTGTAAAATTTGATGCTTCTCTTAAAACACGGCGCTTATTTCGATCATTGAGCGAAGGAAAGCGCCCAGAGCTCTTCTTAGTTCCATATCCATGACTGCGGCCCAAATCCCGTACGATTTTTCGGTCAGACAATTCTTGAGCCTCCTTTACGATTATCTGTCCTTTTTCGGAGTATGATAATGAATATTCTCTTGCCATAACGTAGAGAAGACAAAGAGTGACAATGATAAGACAGTTCTACCCAACAAAACGGGGCACAGCGAGAAAACGTGAGGTGGAACTATAATTTTGCGGAATTGTCAGAGTGACAACTTTTTAAGAAAATGGAAAAAGTTATTTTTTCTACTTAGGTGTTGACATGCGAATTGGCACTGGTCATTATTACGTTTTCTATTTGAGGGCAATTTTGAAAACGTCATCTAAGACAGGATTTTGTAAGATTTATGAGTGGAACTATCATTATGTGGAGCAGGGTAATGAGCCACCGGTGGCTCATTACTTTTGCACCACTTTTTGGATTGTTGCCTTCGGTTTCTATCGACCTTCTGTTTGTATTCTGATGACTTGTAAAAGATGAACTCCCAACAGGGATGAGCGAGAAAAATGTTGCCTCCATGGAAATTATTTCATCAGAATTGGAATTTTTCTCTAGCCACTGCCATGTCAGAGACCTCCGGAGTAATTCTTTTTGGATGAAACCTTGATGAAGGGGATCGCTCGGGCCTGTGACTACGAACATGCTATCGTAGTTGTAGTCGACGTCATAGACGCCATTAGGCGCCATTTCAGCGCTAACTGTTTTTTGAGACCGAATTCTATAACACTTCTAAACCTGGGTTATCTGAGATCCTTATTACAGATGCTTAATTCTTTTTCAAGTGTTGGCGCCATGTGGCGCAGTTGCTGAAAATTGGCGAATTCAATATTCGATATTCGACATAAACTTTTATACTCTGTTTATATGACATCCTCGGTACAGAAATGTCCTTCCTTTTTAGTGTTGGGCGTCAACCTGGCGCAAAAGCGGAGTATCATTATAGTATTTAATGTGCTCTCCAATATGGTAGTAAAAATGTCCGATAAAAACTTAATAAAGTGTAACTTATAGCGCCTTGAAAGTCATGGAGGCAAAATGACTTTTTTTTGGCCCCCTGCATATATATATAGCCAAAAAAAGACATTTCGATCGAGTCACATGTCAGCAAAGTTTTCGCAGCCCAGACAGAGGACGTGGATACGAGTATCAGGGCGGAGGATACTCAATGTTCCTCTATAAGCAGGATCTCGCGCTCGCTCATCACCTTCATGTACACCAAAATATGAAGCATCTCCAATCGCAACCTGACTGGAGAAGACTTTCGGAACTCATGTCACCTCCAAACTGCGAAACTTCTAGTACGGAGTCACCCATGGATAGCTACCTGGAGACCAGTACTCTCGATCTGGATGGCCCCCAACATCGAGCAATTTCGTCAACGTCGCTACGGTCTAGGACATCATCTTCACCTCAGTCGCCGAGGCGCTAGTCGATGGTATGGACCGGGGTACCTGGAATGGGAAGACCGATATTTTCTTTGTAGACCCGGACTGAAGGTGAGCGCTGGCGGTTACATCAAGCAACTCGAGAAGAATATCCTCCCCACATGTCGTCGCCCGTACCTTCTTGGAAACTTTGTACTGCTACAGGTTTGGGTGGAATATAAGGGTGTAGGAAAGACTCTCGCTTACTTCTAATGGAAGGGCGTTTCGTACCTGATGAAGATGTAATATTGAAATATATCCCCTGACCTGAACCCACTCAATTACCTAGTTCGGGCTGAGCTCAACAGGGTGGTCTACAGTGGCGGAGAAATCAACGATCTCGCTCAACTCCGGTACACACTCACTTTCGCGCGGCCGAATCTCTCGATGGCGCTCCTCCAAAAGGCTGTGGCGGAGTATCATTATAGTATTTAATGTGCTCTTTAATATGGTAGTAAAAATGTCCGATAAAAATTTAATAAAGTGTAACTTACAGCGCCTTGAAAGTCATGGAGGCAAAATGACTTTTTTTTTGGCCCCCCTGTATATATATAGCCAAGAAAAAGACATTTCGATCGAGTCACATGTCAGCAAAGTTTTCGCAGCCCAGACAGAGGACGTGGATACGAGTACCAGGGCGGAGGATACTCAAGATGTTCCTCCATAAGCAGGAGCTGGCGCTCGCTCATCACCTTCATGTACACCAAAATATGAAGTCATCTCCAGCAGCAACCTGACTGGAGAAGACCTTCGGAATTCATGTCACCTCCGAACAGCTGCGAAACTTCTGGTTTGGAGCCACCCATGGATAGCTACCTGGAGACCACTACTCTCGATCTGGAAGACCTCCATCATCGAGCAGCTCCGTCAACATCGCTACGGTCTAGGATATCATCTTCACCTCAGTCGCCAAGGCACCAGTTGATGGTAGGGACCGGGCGTACCTGGAATGGAGAGACCGATATTTTCTTTGCGGGCCCCGGACTGAAGGTGAGCACTGGCGGTTACATCGAGCAACTGAAGAAGAATATCCTCCCCACATGTCGTCGCCCGTACCTTCTTGGAAACTTTGTACTGCTACAGGATTAGGTGACACCACATGAAATCAAAGGGCGTTGGGAAAACTCTTCCCTACCCTTCCCTATGGAGGGGCGTTGAGTACCTGAGGAAGGTGGAATATTCAAGCAGGTCATCTGACTCAAACCCCCTCAATTACCTGGTTCGGGCGGAGTTGAATAGGGTGGTCCACAGTGGCGGAGAAGTCAACGATCTCGCTGAACTCAGGCACCCAACGGTCGCGTGGCAGAATCTCTCGACGGCTCTCCTGCAGAAGGTTGTGGCGGAGTATCGTAATAGTATTTAATATGCTCTTTAATGTGGTGGTGAAAATATCCGATAAGATTTCAATAAAGTTTAACTTATGCCTGACTGTTAACAGGGACCCGTCACGTGGTAATCCGTCTCGCGTCTGTTATTGTTGGTCGGGGAGTGTACACTGACTGTAAGCGGAAGCATTCGCGGTTATGTTCGAAGTGCCTACACGCATTCGAGTATTAAACGTCAACTATTGCAGACAGTATGATGGCAGAGGAAGCAGGACTAAGGCCAGCTGAATTGGAGGAAATGCTCTTGAGCGACGTGACCACAGCAGAGCAGCTGTCGGCAATGAGAAAGTCGCTGGATAGCCTGTTGAAAAAGGTTAATAGCCTAACGGCTAGAGGCACACAGGTGCGCAATTCTATAGAGACTATCGCGAAGACTTTGAAAAGTCTGCGTGAGATTCCGGCTGAATTAGTGCAAGGAGTTTCGACGAAGTCGACCAAACAGCTCGAGGAGGCGACAAGCTCAAAGATAAATGAGGAGTGTAGCCCTACTGAGCGGGAGCTGGAGAATCTCAAAGAGCTAGAAGTTGAGGTCAGCACTAAAAGCCGCGGTGTCTGAAGGCTCTCAGTGGTTATGAGCGCTAAGGCGTGGGAAACTCCTAAAGGCGAGAAAGCTGGATAAGCCTGAAAAAGAGAAGGCTGGTATCGTGAAGCATTCAAATCCTCTTTTTTGCAGGAGCTTCGTCTGCCTGCTGGAGCAGAATGCAGCACAAACGCGCCGCCGATAGTGTATGAACAATTGAACGTCGGCGATTTCGACAATAAGGAGTACCATTTGGATTTTGATCCAGTGGCGACGGCGCAACGTAAGACCCTTCGGTTAGGCAGGAGGCCTACAAGTCTCGGTGGAAAAAGTGAGAGTACCCACTTGCAGCAAGGAAGGACGACCGAGTGGAGGCCGAGGAGCAGGGACTCGAGCCAGTCGTCGTCGATTCCGTGCCCAAGCCCAGGTGAGTCTTTCAAATGCTATGGGGTCCATATTTGCGGCTATGGCCCTACCCGAAGTGAAGGTGTACAGTGACCCTCAACGAGAAGGATTTGACCAGTTCATCATGAGGTTCACGATGAAATACCGGAGCCTTGGGTTACGGAATGACCTGCTCAACCAACTGTTGCTCTCCAAACTGCAAGGTTACCCAAAAAGGGTAGAAATCCCTATCGAAGCTCGTAAGAGAGGGGAACTCTGAAAGCCTTGTGGAAGCTCTGCGAGCAAAGCTTGCTGTGGACAATTCGGCGATGCAGATGAAGGCGTATTTGGATCTGAAACACCTCAAGAAACATGGAGGCGTAACAGAATTCTGCCTGGAACTGGAAAGGATGTCAAGAGAAGCCTATCCAGATGCATCGGAAGAAGAGCTGTCCCGTACAAGGGCAGGAGAATTGGTGAGCCAGCTAACCGACTGGCCAGAATACCTCCAACTGTTTGCGGTCAGAGTAAAAGCAGGTAATTTATGCTTCGGGCAACAGAATGTCCTTCAAAGAAGCGATCAGACCGACGCTGCAGATGAGCGACGGTAAGAAGCAGCGGATCGCTGCCTTTGTCATGGCTGGAGGAGACGGCATGCTGGTGCTTGGGACCAATGCACTGCGGCCACTTGGATATAACCTCACTCAGCGAAAGTGCTCAGAGTCTGTGGTGCTACCTCCGATCACGGTAGGCGAGGACGTTCCGCTAAATGAACGCGGAAGGAAAGCAAGATGTCGGAGGAGAAAACCACCCTGTTCTCTCTCAGCTACCGCTGCGAAAAGGGTGTACATTCCTCCGGGACAGTCAAAATCGCTGCCAATTCAATGCAAGGACCTCACCCAAGGAGGAATTTTGTGGTCTAAGGACCACTTACTTCCTGATGTCGTGGGAAGGTGGAGAGAAGGCAGTTGAGGTGCCGGTAACAAACACCTTTGCAGGAGCAAAGATCTTCCGACTAGGGGAGGAGGTGGGAATTCTCGAACCCGAAAAGACGTTGAAGTCAAGCCTGTCACGTATTCGGGAGACATGTTGGGGCGCACAGTGGAAGCTCTTACAGACCGAGAAGACAGACTTTTGAAGATGCTCCGCGAACAGGACAAACAGGGGAATAGCGACGAAGTTGATGATCTCGTCAAAAGCTACGCTCAAGTCTTTGCGGTGAGCGAGCGAGAGCTCACCCAGACAACGCTGGTGGAACACAACATCGACACCGTGAGGCACCACCGAACCGACAAAAGCCTCGCCCGATACCACTGGCTACTCGCTTAAAGATCCGACGGAATCTCAGTGATTTGCACGAGCGGAAAATTATCGTACCAAGTAGATCGAGCTGGGCTTCACCCATCGTCGGTTCAAAAGGACGGAACACTCCTACTCTGCGCAGACTATCGCAAGATCAACCAGGTGACAAGGATAGATGGTCATTCACTGCCACGATTGACACAATTCTCCAGAGTTTAAAGGGTCAAAGGTACTTTTCAATTCTGGACTTGTCAGCAGGCTATTGGCAAATAAGTCTATCTAAAGATGCAAAAGAGAAATCGGCCTTTGCCACAACGGAAGGTCTGTACCAGTTCCGGGCACTACCTTTCGGGCTCGCATCCTCACCTGCGGTATTTCAACGCATGATGCATGCGGTTCTCGAGCCTCTACTGGGAGATGAAGTCTTCTGCTACATGGATGACATCATGGTAGCCACTGAAACGGTGGAGCACTTAGGTTGAACCCAAAGAAATGCGTGTTGCTGGAAAGGAAAGTGGAGTTCCTTGGCCACGTAATAGATTGTGATGGGTTGCACATGGATCCAGCCAAGGTGGAAGCGATTAGAAGGTACCCGCTACCCCAATCGCGCTCGGACCTACGAACGTTCCTCGGTATGTGTTCTTACTACCGAAAGTTCATTTTGGGATTCTCTAAGGTAGTCGCTCCGCTCCATGAGATGACGTCCGAGAAAGTGGTATTTGAATGGGATTCCATGAAAAAGTCATGCTTCGAAAAGTTGAAGGCAGTAATAATGCAGGCGCCAGTGTTAGCGCAACCTGGTATTGAAGCGGCGAGGAGCGGTAGAAGACCGTTCCGTTCGAAATTCATACTGACGCAAGTATCCAAGGGCAGGAAGCTGTATTGAGTCAGGAAGGCGACGATGGATTTCTACATCCAGTATTCTTTGCGTCGAAGGGTCTGTCTCGATGTGAAAAGATCTATCATTTCACTGACGAAGCTTGGCTGTGGTCTTTGCCCTGAGGAAGTTTCACATGTTCGTGTACGGGCTTCCAGTTGAGGTGTATACTGACCACCAAACTTTGACAGCTCTATTCAGACGAACAAACGCGTCAGCATGATTCTCATGTGGGCGCTCGAACTGCAAAATACAATCTCAAGATCGTCTACTTGAAAGCGGTTGTCAATCGTGTTGCGGATGTGTTAAGTCGCGGTGCTACCCTGAATGAGGAAGTAACAGGTGAGGAGATCACCAGTGAAATCATTGTAGCAGCGACAAAGGAAGAGCCCGAGTGGATGACTGAACTACGACGAGATCCCACGTATAGCAAGATCATAGATAGCCTGGAAGCAGGGAATCTGGATGAGGGAATCATCATTCCAAAGATGTCCCAAAAGTCCAAAGTGGTAGACTTTATTATGGACAAGGGCTACCTAGGCTTACTAGAGAACGATACAGTTCGTAGGGTTGTGCCGTTGTCCAGACGAGCAGTCTTTGAAGAGGCACATGCGGGACTGTTGGCCGGACGTTTTATTATTATTTATTTTATGCGTACAATGACGCGTCAGGTCAGTACAACGGTCCGTGCGAGAGATCCGTAACAGAACTCAGTGATTCTAGAGTCAAACACAGAGGAAATGATAGAAACAAAAAATTCAAGGAAACAACAAAAAAAGAGTTTTAAAAAAGTAACAAAGTAAAAAGAAAACAGAAAAGAAATAAAAATAGACACACGAAAAAGGAAAGCGCGAGGAAGAACTACCATGTGACCAAAAACATTCGTGCCTTGGAAATCTACGTAAGAAGATGCACTAGAAGTAGAGGAGACCCAAAAAGACGAAACTCAGACAGAAGGGCTACAGCTCCTTATGATATGTAACTTCTCGAAATGAAGAGTGGCATGTGTGTGGGCATATGAAGCTAGGAAGAAGAAACAACAAGAGCAGAGCTGTCCCGGGCGGTTCCGAAGTAACAGCATGACTTTGGATTGAGCCGTTATCCAAGAAGTAGGGTTTCTAGTGAGCACTGACGCTAGCGCCTACACCAGTCGGCCATGGTGTCCTTACGCCACATCCGGGGTCATGGGATTTTGTCGGAACTCTGAGACACGGATATGCCGGCTGCCCACGTGGAGCCGACAAAACAGGCAAAAGCGTAAATGTGCTGTCAATCATTCCCTACCACAGCCTTAGTAAGCTAACCTGAGTCGATGCTATGACGAGTTCGCCAGCATTTGCAGTTTCTGGACAACCTGTGTAGATCTGGTTTCGACTTCTTTCCCATGATGCCGCTCTTGACCAGGAGGAACCGAAAAAAGGAGTATCTTCACAAGCATTCGAAGTGTAAACGCGTTTACTGTACATCTTCCAACCCGAGGGCTTCCAATACGTTAACCTTATTCAGCTCTCTTTTGAAATGGGAGGAGTCTTTACAAAAGGAAAGAGAGGGAGGCAGATTCGAGAGCCAACGAGTAGTCCGCAAGATGAAGCTGTTATGTCGCAGCTGCCTCTGGAACTTTCCCATTTCGTGCCCAAACGCCAAAAGACATCCTAGACGACCACTGGAGGGACGGAAAGTCCAAAACTTCGAAGGACGACGCGGCTCGCCTCTGAGGATAAAAGCAAAAACTAAGTCTGTAGATATTCTTCTATAGAAAAGACTTTTCGAATTGAGTTCATGAAGTCTCGCACTATAGGAAGGAATGGTTCTAGGGTAGCTTGCACTGGGAAAAGCCTTGTAATATAGAATTCTGGTGAACGTTTTCTGCACTTTCTCAAGTTTTTTGATATCTTTGACCAGCACAAGGCTCCATATGGGACTACAATACTCTACAATAGGAAGGATATATGACTTGCAGAGTCTTATCCATAGCTTAACGTCAGAGCAATGGATATTCCTGAAAAGGTGGTAAACCAAACTCAGGACTCTGTTGCTAACTTCCTCGACATGTGTGGTCCAGCTTAAATTTTTGGAAAGCCTGACTCCCAAATCCTTAATTTCATCACTGTGCCTAATGCGTACCTTGTCCGGGAAACAGATTTCAAGAGGAGAGGACCCAAGTGAAAATGCTACAGTTTACTTGGGTTTATTGCTAGGTCCCAGTTGTGGGATCACGCGAGCATATTGTCAAGAGCTATTCATCGCTCGCTGGACAACTAGCCTATCTTCTTCACTATGAATTCCCGCAACTTTGACATCGTCCGCGAAACCGGCAGCCATTAGTCTGCTATCTGTAAAGAGGGATCCGAGTAGGTCATGAGTGTATATGAGGAAGAGGAGAGGTGAAAGAATTCCCCCCTCCCCACCCTGGGGGACGCCAGACGGGCATTCTCTAGTGGTTGATAAGTAGTCGCCCACGCGAACATTCATCCTCCAGCCGGTTAAATATGATTTGAACCAATAGTAGGCGGTGTTTCGGACTCCAATTCTCAAGCTTGGCTAGCAGCCTATAATGATTAACTTTATCGAAAGCCTTGCTCAGGTCAAAATATACAATGTCGACATTTTTGCCTTGATTTAACGCTTCAATCCAGGTGTGTAAACACTCAAGTAACTGGGTGCAAGTAGATGCTCCGGGGATGAAGCCGTGCTGCTCCACAGGGACTAGGTGCAGCTTGGTAACCCACTTCAACAGTTCGTCCTTGACAAGTCCTTCAATAACTTTCAGTGGAGCTGGTAAGATACTTATTGGCCTGAAGTTGGAAAGAGGCGTGCATTCCATGTTTTAGATATGGGTGTGACATGAGTTTTTCCAAATTTTAGGAACTTGACCCAGCATCAAGGACATATGAGAACATGGGTGACAGGGACTGCAAGATACTCAGAAAAATTGCTTGAAGAAGAATTGGGGTACCTCGTGCGCTGTTGGCGACAACGACGGCTTCAGCGCGCGGAGAGATTTGAGCACCTTTCGATACGATACAGTTGGTAGTTCAAAGTGGGTTGAAGAGAGGCTTGGCAGAGTGGGTGTAAATAAAGGCGACTTTTCAAATACACTTGCAAAGTAATCCGCTAATGCTGGCCCTGGCACTATCTGTGGTATACTTGATGCCTTCCGAGTCCTCAAGGACCTTGTGCAAGTTAGGCGATTTTTTCACCTTATTTATGTATTCATAAAGCCTTTTCATATGTTTACATGCTGCCATTTTCTTAACCTTGTAAGTTAGGAAGAGCTTTATATGAAATTCCAATTCTTTTGTTACTTTTCTAAACAGCGGGCTTTTAGAAGGCTCTACAAGTGCATGAAAGAGCTTATCACGTTGTTCAAAATGGTTCAGAACATGTTTTGGATACGTACTAGAGGAATGTCTCTCAAACTGTTCGAGGGGTACATGGCGATCGACGATTTCGTGAAGGATGGCAATAAACCGGAAATAAACATCATCAGTGTCAACATAAGAGTTAAAGACACTCCACCAGTCAATACTAGTAACAGCATGAACAATTTTGTCATTATCCGCGTTTTTGAAATCTCTTCTGAAAAACACCTCCTTCCTGGGCATAGTAGCCGACAATTGAAACGAAATTACATTGTGGTCCGAGTTTGACAAGGGAGCATGAGGGGACACATTGGAAATATTTGACAGCTATTATTTTTAGCCCGAAAAAGCTGTTTAAGCAGCTGTCGAAACGTCTGTTCTGGGAGACCATGAAGCGAGACGTGACTCAATGGTCTCAGGAATGTCGAGAGTGTCTCTGTCACAACCATCGACATCCAATGACGCCTGCGCTAAAGCCAATAGTAAACAGTAACTAAGCCATGCGAACTGGTAGAAACAGACATTCTGGAGATGGGACTGACGACTGATGGAAATCGCGGCACTATTCAACTATTACTACCCCAGATTTCCGGAAACGGGCCGGATTTTGATCGACTTTTTTCTAGGGGGGTGGATTTGGCTGAAAGTTGGGTTCTGGGGGTAACTCGACCTCCTGAACACAAATATCTCATCCGCTCCTCTCGAAACCGTCGGGCGCCCGCGCCACAGGCGCCCGCGCCAAAGTACCCTAGATCAGGAAATCCGCTGAAACCTTGTACCTAGGGGTAGTTTGACCTCCTAATCACGAATATCACATTCCCTTGGCTTGAAACCGTTCCGCTTCCGCGCTACGGGCGCCAGCGCCAAAATGCCCCAAATCACTGGCGCCTATGGCGCGGGCGCCAGGCAATTTCAGGCCAAGTGGATGTGATATTCGTGTTCAGGAGGTCGACTTACCCCTAGAACCCAACTTTCAGCCAAGTCCACCCCCGTAGAAAAAAGTCGATCAAGATCCGGCCTGTTTTCGCAAAACTGGGGTAGTAATAGTTGAATAGTGCCGAAATCGCCATATAAATACTCAGCGTGGTGGACCACTTTTCAAAGTTTGCAGGTGCATACGCTATCCCCTCGAAAAATGCAATGGTGGTAGCCAGAGTATTCTTTGGAAAAAGGGCTGCTGAGGGAAGCCGTCAGCCGAAATGCATCCTATTTGATCAGGGAGGCGACTTCGATAACCGACTGATGAAACTCAAAACGCTGATGGGTACGGACCATGTTTTCACGAAAGGATACAATCCCAGAGAGAATGGTCTGACTGAAAGATTCAATCGGACGCTCATTCAGATGCTGAGGAAAAAGGTCTCTGTACCCACCGAGTGAGATAGAATGCTCCCGTATTGTGTGTCGACGTACAACACAGTGGCGCATGAGACAACAGGAGAGTCTCCTTCTTACCTGCTGCACGGATTCGATTCTTACATTCCGTGGAACGCAGTCCCGCGTGAAGAACCTAGCAAGTATGTCGTGGATCTGGAGAGCTACGCGCAGGAAGTAAACAGTAAGAGCTAAGCGCAGGAAGTCACAGTGCCACGAAACTAGCTCGTGAGTATGTACGCGAGGAGTCTGATAAGCTGCTAAAGTTACCAGCGGAGATATCAGGTGAACCCCTCAGGACAACCACAGCACAGAGGAAGAGAGGGAAACCCAGAAAAAAAGCTGACTCCGGTACTTCTGTCTCCAAAAAAGTGGTAAAGAGTGGTGTGTTTCAGGACGCTGATAGCGATGGACCATTCGCTGAATTCGGTGCAGGAATGCAGCGTACTATCGCATCCAAGTCAGGAATGGTGGAGGGGCGGCGAAATACCTCCAGGAGGATAGACGAAAGCCTCTCGCCATTCCTGATACAAAACAAACTTTTCAACAGACCAGCGGTCCTCAGAAGGGACGCTGACGTCAGGCTAGGAGGATCAGTCCCGCGGAGAGAGATAGGAAAGGTATGTACGGGGGAAAACGCCACTAAGTCGTCGAAGGATCGCGGGCACAGAGTCGGGACGACTCTTTGTTGTGGCGGCGCATGTCGTGATGATGTAATCTTTTTACTGTCAAATTAGTTATGTCCTTCCGTTCTTTATTCATCCTTCATCACTCTCAGTTCCTAAAGACGTGAGCCGATTCAATCGACCCGGACGCTCAGCCAATCGACGCCTACTTTCCCGTCAAGTGTGACGTCAGCACTTTGAACGGACCAATAGTGAGCAGTTCCAGTTCCGCCCCTTCGAGCGGCTTATATAGGTTGCCCTGCTTCCAGAAGCCTCTTGGTTCTGTGCCCAGAAAGGCAGCTGGGTCACTTTTGAGGTATTGTCAAAAATCGTATTTTTTTGCCCAGAAGATGGCCGCTGTGGGATTAGTTGAGATGGCGACCGGGAAGAGCTGAGTCAGGGCTACACGATAACTGTGTGGAATTCCGCAGCCAGGCTTCGGGATCTCGAGCAGTGTCGTTTTCCAAATGTGTGACCCTGAGCTGTGGTGGAGCAGGCAAAGACTGCTCGTTTTGGGATCGTATCGTAGAGATTTTCAACCCCCTCCCTTTGCAGTTGATTACAATGGGTTCCGTTACCACAGCGTTGGAAGGAAGAAATTCCATTTGGGAAGGGACAGAGACACTAAGGAAGCGAGGCCCTCCGCACTTCTGCTTAGGGACCGGTCAAGTGTAAGGACTACATAGCGACTTGGTTTGTACGAATTGGTTTTAACTAAGGAACATAGTAGGTCCAAATCCAAGGCGTGGCCTCCTTGGACAAAGTTTTTCTCCCAAACAGAAGTCACTAAAGCGGAAGCAATTGGGCTATTTCAACGCCGTATTGTGGAAGGTAACATCAAGACCTGAATCAGGGAAATGCCGCTTGAGGCTCCAACCACGTTGTGGCTTGGTAGAGAGACAGCGACTGCGAGGGACGGTAAAGAAGCTGTGGGATGCTCACCTAACACTTCCCACAGGCCACATAAATGGATCTTGAAATGGCTATGAAAAGATCTGATACGATTCAAAAAAATGTCCACGAACTTTCGGGACAGCCTAATATTTCCTGATAACCTTGGCGAATATGTGTCCTAGAAGCATACCAAAGTACTGGAAAAAACGAACCTGAAGTGGTGTTGCGTCAGAAGGGTGGGGTTTTCTGTCGCCCAAAAAAATGTCACAACAACATCACAACGGGGATTCGTTTCGAATAGCAGGTCTAGGAAGAAACTGAAAGACTTTCTGGAAAGTAGAAGTATCCCGGATTTCGGACCTGTTCTTTGTTTCACAAAAGATCACAAGTGAAGAAAGTTGTAGCTGTTCAATTCACAAATTTTGTAGGTGACCCTAAAATGTCACAACAGCGCCACAACGGAGAAATTCCTTTGAAAAGAGGTTTTCTGGATTCGCTTAAATTCATCTAGTAAGTCCCACCCTAGCACTTCAGAATCCTTTCCCCTCTTCAGAAACTCCTTTCTCGAGGGAGTTATGGGTGTTAAAGCAGAGGGTACTTCTGGAGTGCTTGGCTTGGAACTGAATTCGTACCGCGAAATGTCTCGTTCAGATAGCACGGCACAAAGCGTTCTCTAGCTGCAACTTTGGATGATCCCGAACATTTAAATGACCTTTCATTTTTCTGGTGTTTTCATTTTTCAACTACTGGCGAATTCATGCCACATGACATCGCGTATTACTACCAGATTATAAGCGGGCAAGGGGGAGTCGTATCGAAACCCTTTTTGGGTGGGGGGGGGTCATATTTTGGCAGAAATTTGTCACAACGGGACTGCCTGTCTTGAGGGGAGGGGTCGTCAGCGGAGTTTGCTAGCACTATAGCACTTAATTGTCGATATAGCACCAGAGAACGGAAACCAGGCCAAGTGTTCACTAGGCATCTAACTTGTCAGTGTTCAGTTTGGTGGGGCTCACCGGTTGATGCCTAAAGTATTGCGCACTAGCGGTACTGTCACTAAAACTAGTACTAGAACTGATAAAAAAAAACTCAAAATAGTAATCAGCTAATATAGATCCGTGCGCACGTAAATACCCTCATTGTCATCTGCGCTCCCGTTGATCATCGAGCTGCTCAAGCAAGCACCAGTAACGTCTCCATTGGTCTCTGCAACACACTACAGTTGCCCAGTGGGTTCTCTATCTCGGCTCGAAGGACAAGATGAACACCATGCCTATCGTTTCAAGCCTTTTACGAAGAAGTCTGATGATTGAGTAACGGTAAGTGTGGCTCTGACACCCATAGTATCCAATCGGTAATCGCTTTAGTCATGTTCTGAACTACAGCGAGTCGTATGATTTATCCGGCGCACCTAATCTCCGAAACCATGGCACAAGTCTGCGTCCCTGATTTTCAATCGTTGGCGGAGGGCAGAGTTCTGGACTCTCACATGCGAGTAGCGAGAAACTCCAAGCACTCATGGCCAGCAAATCACACTGACTGCTTGTTTATCAAGCCTTCGTAGGAAAGGGCACACAGCCCCACTCAATGTCCACTCATCTGCTTAGCTCTGGCGTCGCAAGTTTTGAGGGTCAGGAGTTTGAAAGATTCCTCTCCATTCCGTAAATAGCATATAATGAGCGATGTCCTCTCGTCTGATCAGTCCAAAAACATCGTGATTTTTCTGGCTGCATCATCAAATCTTCAATGCAAAATTATGATGCAAGTTGTTGCAGTCTCTCCCGAGCGGTCACAACCAGGGCCCTTCTGCTGTTAGTTCCCTCATGTTCAGAGGAGAGAAAACTATATGTACTACGGTCCTTCGCATAGACCACGCGAGCCTGCCAGGCTCAAAGACGGTCACGACATCCACCAAATTTACGGCCTCCAATACGATCAGTTTTTTTGGGCGCCTGAAGCGGAAGGGCATAAAGGGATTGCTCTTGCGAATTCAGAAACGCCGTAATGGAGGTCTTCTTCAGGAGTCTACGGAAGCAGGGGAGGGCGGGGCAAGGGGGGGGGGCGAACCTCGAGGAGGGTGAACCGCTTTATGTATGCGATCTCTGCTTGGACGACATTAACCCCTTAGCCAGGGAGTTCTACAAATGCTCTTGAAGACACTAATGTCAAATTCCAATATTGATTTAGTTGAAATACCAGGTCTTTACCCTTTTGAATATTGATGGATAATTAATAAAAATCAAATATATTAGAAAATTAAGAAGTTAAGAAATAACCGGTCTTGCAGTCAATCTTTACGTGAGTTCAATGCTTTTTGTGGACTCAACTTCTTCGGATGTTTGCGGGCTGAATGTCGACAAAGTTGCGTTCCTTCTCCCCACATCGAATCTTAGGTTGAAAGTTTTGGATGGAAGGAACAGCCGCGATATCAGGCTGCTTGCCTCTTATTTGTCCCTTCGGATTCAAAGAAGCATAGGGAGACCAGGTTCATAGAGTGCGGAGCATGAGACAGTTTTCCCAACAAAACTTTTGTATTTTTTGACGAGTCTTCTTAGCTACATGCGTTAGAGAAGAGCGGTTAATAATATAGGTACCTCGAAGTTTTGAGCTATTATGTGACTGCATTGGCCATATTTTGCGATAAAACGAGGTACTTCGTCTTCTCCTCAGCAGCGATTGTTTCCAGGAATTTACGATGAATTCGATACTACAGTTCCACCTGCGACCCAGGAGATCCTCGTCTTATGTGAGATACTCATCGGTTTCTTCAGTATAATTTTCATGACAGCAAATGACGCTTTCACGTCGATATGTTTGACACAGCTTCACTCCGCATTACTATTCCATCGGCAAATGTTTTCGGTATGAGGAGGAGGAAGGAGGGAGGGTCGAAGAAGTGTACTGAAGCGACGAGCTCTGTGGAACACGCGGAGATCACGTTTCCCACATTTATCCAACAGCAGCGCTGATGGTGGTCGCTTGACGACACAAAAGCGACGTGGTTGATGCAGGACTAGTAGCTTTTGACCTCATAGCAAAACGTTGTGCGAAACAGATCACACAATTTCGTATTATCATTGAACGTTTTGGTGGACCCATAATCTATCTATAGCATATGGAACTTTGCTTCTCCGAGTATCTTGCAAGTCAAGAATGAAAAAATGGCATAGTTCTTTCCAGAGTCATCTTCAGACTGCGTACTGGTGAAGGAGCGCCAGCTGCGGACGGATGAGGATTTGGTACACAAGGTGGCAAATCGAGTTTATGGATTCAGCACGAGTATCTTTACACAGGGTAACTTCACACCAACTAATGCAGCCACTGAAGAGGCAGTTTCTTAGCGGACTATCCCGTCGCGTGAAGTTGATAAGATTCAAAATGAATAAGCCAGTGAACATGAAGTATTGCGACGTACAGCGGCATTGATTTACCCAGCATCTTTCTGAATTTCCCAACTTCCTAACAGTTTTCTGGAGAATCTTCCCCTTTACCTCAAAAATTGCTTTCGAGAGGGGTGGGAGAGGATGTACAGCGAACCTGAAACAGGGAAAAAATCGAGAAAAGCCAATCACCGAAAACATTTTCGGAATTGTCACGAAACGGACTGAGCGAAAATCCCATTTTCTTTCCGTTCATATCAGATGAACTGAGCGCCGTCATACGTTCTTGTGCAAGGGAGGCTGATCTTCAATTTATGCTTGAGATTGTAGATATTCCACCTACAAACCTGAAAGGACAATTAGTTCGTGATCGTTTCTATGACCCTTCACACAACTCGTTCCTGTATCCTATATTAATGAGTTGGCCCGTAAGTGATGGCGTTTTTCTGTCACACAAGTTTTATATGGAAAATGACAATTGTTACACAATGTGTTTCACACTGCTTGATGGATAATTTTCTGCTGTATGAGACCATATGGTTGCCTTCATACTTTTCTTGGTACCGCCGATTTTTATTTCTTCGAAATGGAGTGTCCGGCCGTCACAAAAGTGAGCTTTCGATGAACTTTTTGCAATTTATCTCGGGTCTCGAAATACAGAAGCTCGTAACTTGTTATACACATGATCGAAGAGAGATGCGTCTTATGACAGTTCGAAGTTGGTTCGAGCAAGGTGAGAGTCAGGACCTTGTAAATGTTCAGCGAACGGGGCGCCCTCTTGGGGTGCGGCTGCCTGCAAATTCCATCCACCAACTTCCAAACGTCTAACATCACGTGAAGAAGGTAGTTGCTAATGAAAAGGAAGCGTCTCATGACCTCTAACAATTCCTCAATCTTTGACATGAATCTTCCTGAAGAAGGTAATTCCGTAAGCTTTCAGCTGGACACAATAGGGCATTAGGTTCGATGCATGTCTGTGAGATCGAAACTGCATTATTCGAATCACTCAAAGTATTATTAGCATTTCTGAGAGACCTAGCCTTTCAGACATATACAACTGGGCCTGTGCGGTTCAAACTTTTTAATTAGAGGAAAAAAGAGAGGCTGTAGAAATACTCACTTTCGTCGGCCTGACACTCCACTTTGAGCCCTTAAATATTAGTGGAGAGAAAAACTTCAACAAAACCAGAGCACTGCCATGCAGTCGAAGAAATTCTCGGCAAAACAGTGTAAAACTCAATGACGACAGTGTAAAATTCGATGACAAATCTTTTCATCTTCAGCGCGATGTTTCGAGTGAGACAAAACCGCAATTACTTATGTGCCGACCCAATATGTCATGTCTTATATGCATGTCATGTATGCATCATATATGTATATATGGAAAGCGAGGAGACCGCTTTACATCTTGGCTGGTGTACCTAATTACATGCCGTCTGTGCAGAGGAGTATACTTTTGCAGCGGGCAGGCTCCTTCGTATTCGCTTGAAGGAACACCTAGGTATCATGAAAAAGTCCAAAATTGCTACACTTTAGGAGAGCATAGGTAGGGTCCATTAGGACATATGTTTTGAGGTGACGGCCACGATAGTTGAATCCGACCTTGCGAGGAGACCCTTGGAGGCTTTCTGGATCATGCTAAGAGCCCTAACAGGGGAGGTCATTCAGGTCGTAGGCGCTTTTTAGAGATGGTTTGTTGCATGTTGTTCGTTTTTGATATGCGTTTATGGCAATGTCAAAAAATGAGCGAAAAAAAATTTTGACAAGAAAGTGCGTATGCGTATCTTATGGGCTCTGTTCTAACTGTAACTTTGAGCATGCATAGTTTATGAGATGTTCTTTAACCGAGCATCGAAAAGAGAGCAAAATAAAGTCAAAAAAGTAGCATAACAGTAGCAGTCAAAAAGCATCATGGCATGGAGAGAGATAGTACTGAAGTCGCTTCAATGATTCCCGCGCCAGCACCTACATAGTCGACGGACGGTAGAGTAGGTGGGGAGATGGCTTTCGGACCGAGAGGAAGCCTGTGGATCGGATTCGTTTGGGGAGCAATTTTTACATTTTTCGTTTTTTCGTCTCCTTGTGTTCCTGCGTGCTTATGTTGTATATAACACGGCCTATGCCATTCAAGGACTCATGCTATACACTAATAGCTCACGATCCGGCCCTACTCAACTATTGCGCTCTATACAGCTGAGGAAATTCTCGCTGAAAGTTGGGCTACGGAGGTTTTTCGATGCCCTACTCACGGATAGACACTCATTTTTGACCACGATGCAATTTATCGCCGATTTGTTGCAGGAGATTTCTTTCAGTGATATCGTTGCCAATGCGCACGCATGGGCTGTTTAGCGCCATACTTGCGCCATGGCTTTAGCGCTTAAAATGAGTATTAGGATCGTGATTGGTGAGAACTTTCAGCAAAAAAACTTTAGGTTCTAGCGATAATGGAACGACCACCTTAATGGCAATAGCACCCAATCAGCGCGCAACAGAAATGATTCCACTTCAACTTTTCTTCTTCTTCTTCACCTTGGCATTCTTGTCCAAATGTTGTTCGGTACGATTCATTGACTAACGCTTTCCAACGGTCCCTGTAAATAGAATCGGCTGCGGACAGGCCAGCAGCAGTCATGTTCATATTCAGGTTGTCTTTCCACCGCATTCTAGGTCGGCCATTTGAACGTTTACCGGGCGAAGACGATCTTATCAGCGGATTTCGGACACAGCGTCAGGACTTCGTTGAACGTGACGATACAAGCGGAGACGAGAGCGGCAAGGGATTTGGCAATCGGCTGGACCTTTATCCTGTCTCGGACTGTTTCGTTGCGGATTCGGTCGAGTCGCGTGTGCCCCAGACTTCATCGTAACCTTTCATCTCCATAAAACCGTAGGCTCTTATCTCCTCGGCCGTCATCTGTTTCAGTCTCGGCATTCTCCTGTCACAGAGAATGCCAGTAACAGATCTCCATTTGCTCCACGCAGCGTTGATTCTTGCAGTGATGTCGGCCTTGGCATCTCCGTCCGCGGCAAGCAAAGATCCGAGATACGGAAAGTCGTTGCTCTGGAGAGGGGTGTTCCATCGACTATGATTGACTGTTGTTGCGGTGGTGCACATATATTCCGTCTTGCTTATATTAAGCTTGAGTCCTAGGCTAGTCAGCTCTCTCTTGCAGCGATTGACGCGCCGTTCTAATTTCTCTTGGATTTGTCGATCAGCACTACATCGTCAGCATATCCCAGGGTCAAAGGCGACTCTTTCCTCATGCTCCTCGTAGCGTAGTCCATACATAGAATGAACAACAGTGGCGAAAGAGCCGATCCCCCGGGAAACCGACAGCCACCCGGGATTGTGGAGTGTCTCCGAAAAGTGTCCGGATAGAGGTTGGAGAGTTCAAGTAGGTAGCTGGGCTGCCTCAATGAGTGCTTCTAGGCTTGCTGACCGAAGAGCTCCCTAAATGAGTTGACTGGGCACTCTGTCGAAGGCTCCCAGATCCACAAAAGCCAAGTGAAGTGCTTGTTTTATTCTCTAGCCTTTTTCACCAAACGGCGAACAACATGGATGGGGTCTGTGGTCCCGTGTTCAGGTCGAAATCCGCACTGCACGTCCAGCACACGTTCAAAAACTTTCAAAATGTGGCACATTAGGCGAGGTCGGTAGTTGCTGCAGTTAGTTCTCCCTTCATTTTATATATTGGCACGGTGACACTCTTTGACCAGTCCGTCGGGATCGCTCCATCTTCCAGATACTTGTTGAGAAACTGCGTTAGATAGGAGCGACCTCCGAAGTGCTTCCATACTTCAACGGGAATGTCATCTGGACCAGTAGCCTTCCTGCTCATCATCTTCTCATCTGACATCCTTAACCTCATTGTCGATGATACGTGGGATGAGCCCTTGGTCGGTGGTTCATTTAGAAGCGCCGGATGCGGATATCGACGTTGCAGTTTTTCTGGAAGTCATCTTGCCAGCGCTTCCTGAATTTCTCAAAGTCATAAAGGGGCACTTCATTGCCGGATTTAATGAGCGTCGTAGTGCTCGTGAAATCTTGCGCTGCTCTGGAGCGAGCTCTGGCAAGACGGTAGATCTGCTTCTCTCATCCTTTGGTATCCAGATCGGCGACAAGAACTTCTGCCTTGCTCTTAATGGCACTAGCAATTGTCCGTTTGGTTTCTCGCTTGGCTTCGCGGTACCTCATTCTGGTCTCTTCCGTAGGGTTGAGGTACCAAGCTTTGTACGCCTATTTGTTTGCCGTGACCGGGGCTGAGACGTCTTCGTTCCAACATCAGGCCCGTGGGTCGGCGCACGGTTAAATCATTTCTTATAGCCAATGGGCCGCGCAGTATTTAGGATCTCAATGACAAGTCTTTTTCAGTCATTCTTAACGTCTTCGAACGTAGCCTGATGGATCTTCATCGATGTGGTCCTCGACAGTCAGTCTCAGCATAGCAATCATGTTCCACCTCGAAAGCCTTCTGATGATTCTCGGTTGCTTGAAGGCAGATGAGTTGGCCGGCATCTTAATGGTCGCAATGACTGGACGATGTTGAATGTTGGCCGTTACCGATGGGATCACCTTACAGTCTAGCACGTTGCTTCGTCGGCTCCTCCGTGTCAAAATGCAGTCGATCTGGATCTTATGTCCTCTCACTATAGCATATGACCAGGTGGGATTTTTTCTTCTGGAAGAAGGAATTGATTATGATCAGATCAAGTGACTTGGCGAACTCCAATATGCGTATGCCATCATCATTCCTTGTGCCGTAGGCGAATCGTCTTTGAATGTCTTCGAACTGGTACTTGCTTGCGCCATGCTACGTCGGCAAGCTGCTCCCAGAACTTATATTTGTCGGCAGTGGGCAAATTTCCTTGCGGAGCGTAGATGCACATAATATGGGTGGCCCCTTTGCCGAAAATCACAGTAGGTCTCATGATGCGGTCAGAAACCCGTTCTATCTTGAACTGCGTGCACTACTCTGTGACACTACAATGGCGACATCGTTGACTTTGGATCGCTCTCCGTTATAGTACAAAATGAATCTCCGATCCTTCTCGTCTCAGCGCCGACCCTTCGTGTCTTGAAGCGCGCAGATGTCGATGTCCTTTCCAGCATGTCCGTCAGTTCGGCAGAACGGCCGGTCAGGGTGCCGACGTTATGTGGCGGTCCTGATGGTCTCACGCTTGTCGTTTACAAGGACATCCTAGCTTGTGTGTCCATTACGATGGACTTCCTAGTTTGGCCCATTACACTGTGCAACCTAGCTCTAATCGGGATACTCGAAAAATCCATGGATCATTATTGTGCAGAATTTGAATGAGGAAGTTCTGCAATGCCTCTATCCTCACAAGATAAGTTCCGCGTTCGCTGGCCGAATCCCTTTTTCAAATTTGTAGTTGGTAATTATGAGTATGTACTAGTAAATAGAAAGGTCCATTTATCGGAGATGGATTGGGACTACTACAGGATACTGACCACCAATTTAACAAGACCTGTCATCATAACCCGATCGAGGAGAAATTTTCTGCTCTGTAAATAGGAGTTATCAACGGCCCTGATCACAGTTCTGATATTTATAATAGGCGTTGAGGCCATTTGGCGTCAACATGACTCTGAATATCCTTCCCCTCCGTGCCGGGTGGGATTCTGCGAGAATCGCTTGAGAAATTTCAATGCTCTTGAGTGCCAGTTGAGGTATTTTCACCTTAAAGACACTTAGGTAGTACATGGTCGTCCTTCCTTGTGCAAGTAGTACAGTCTCCAAGCTCGAGACTATCCCACTTTCACGACTCCACAGTGAGTGATGAGCGAGCTACAGCCGCTGAAAGTTACAGTTCTGGCGCCCGCCCAACTGAACCGCCCACTTGCTCAATGCCCTCTGACGGACGGTCGCTCAGTTGCTCTTTGTTAGGGCAGCGCATTGATCGGAAGTGCACTTTTTTGCTGAACGCGCTCGTGTCCATGAATAATTCTGCTCTTCTTCATTACATTTTAATCATTGGGAACACATACAGTCTACTCCAAGCCATCTCGCAAGGTAAAACGCCTAAAAAAATCACAGCGACCCAATTTTCGTGGTGCAAAAGCTCGAAGCACTACATACACCAAAAGATGCGCGCTACCGTAACCCTAAAATCGGACGCCGAGTTTTTGGAAGTTTCTTTTCTTTTCCATCTGTTTTTCTTCCGTGGTTTTTCGTATTTCTTTCTTTCCATTGATTTTTTTACACTGAATGACATCCACTACTGGGGGATGAGATAAAGGGATTCGTGAGCCAGGGATTGCACAGAGACCGCAGGGAGCTGTGGCTGTCAGAAAGCGATTTTGTTTATGGTGTTCTGCGAGACGCTTCTTGCTTTTCTTTTTTTGGGAATTACTTATGAGCTACTGTTTCATGATTGGAAAGCAACTATCCATGACACTTTTATCGCGGAGCTGTCTTCAACTTGTGTTGTTTTCGATGCAGACTCAATGAAGGACTCATTTGCTATGCATACTCAACACTGGAAAGAAAAGAGCCTAGAAAAATAGCTCAAAATCGTCTTTCCTTGACAAGAATTCCCTCTCATTTTTTGGCATTCCCAAGAACCTATAGCTAAAAGGAAAATCTTTTTGTGATTATTATATGAAGGCCTACAACATGTAACGAACCATTTCAAAAAAGCGCGCCATGACCTGAATGACCTCCCTTTAAGATCAGTGGGAGGGAGAGCGTTCGGCGGTTACTACAGAACTAGCGCCCCTCGCGAATCTGTGCGGGTTTTGATCCGCGCGGTCGACCCCGTTGCGACGGACTCGGAGGTTTCTATAGTAATCAGCAGTATAAGGTTAGGTTTAATCATCACGGGTTAATCAGTAAGGGAGGCCTAAAGCGAACTTTGCGTTGTGGTAGACCGCTCAATGCTTACGAGGTCATTGTCCTATGTTATATGAGAGGTCGTCTACACTCTTAGTGTTATGCAGTGACAGGTCTTCTTGGGCCTATAAAAGGCCCTCTGTGCGGTGTGTTGTCAGTTGTCGGCTCGTGCTATGACAAAGCACTCTCGCCCGAAATCGTAACACTTTGGAGGTCTTTGATCTTAATTCTTAACCCTGAGATTCCTCGAGCAAACAACCTTTGGGCCCACCGTCTTGAACCACTTCACTGGTAACACGTGGACCTCATCGGTCTACTTTCCTCTAGGTTGGTACTTATCGTCTCCATGATGTCATCATAGTGGTTTATGACCATTGATCTTCCTCTGTAGGTTGAAATAGCGTGCGTAAGAGGAGTTCCTAAAATGCTTTCCACTTTTTGAGCTCTAAAGAAGGGGAGTCCTCGAAACGCTAGTCGAATAAAGATTTGTTAACAACCTGGTGTCAAGCTAAATCAGTTTGCTGACAGTCACTGGAAAACATTTTTCTCGAGGGCAATTACGACTCCCTCTCCCTCTCCCTCTCTCCAAGTTAAGCAAATACGACACCCTCGTTTAAGATCCCAAGATACGACGTGGCCTGATCATGCACACCTGAGTTCTCACTTATGAAAGCTCGTTTCGATTCACATAGTTACTCCCCATCTCTTTAGGCATTCTTCTTCTCCCTAGCCTAGTCTCGCACCGTCGCGCGGTCCGCTGTTCTTGTGAGAAGTTGCCGCTTTTTTTCTACCCAAGGCATCTTCAGCCGTGGCGTTTACTTCAGTGAGTCTTTCTCGATGAAGTCCTTCCAACTCGTGCCATGTACTTTGAACTCGGCGGCTTTCTTTAGGGGTCTCAGACCTTCTCAGTATTTGCTGCCCTCGTGCCTTCAACTGGACAGGAGCTGTCTGTGTGACCGCCCCGATGTCCTCCTTTCTGACTCTGTCTAGTTGTGCCAAGCCGCCGGCCCATTTCAGCATGCTCATTTCAGCCGAGTGGAACTGGCTTTCATGTTTTGCGAATGGGCCAGCACTCGGTGCCGTAGAGAATCGCAGGCCTTAGCCACCGTCCAATACACCTTGCCCTTCAGGGCTCTGGAGCACCACCGGTCGCAGAGAACGCCAGTGAATTCACTCCATTTCTTTTAATCCAAGGCGCATTCATCCGGGCTTCAAGTGCCTGTTCTACGCAATCGTATCAGAGGCTAGACCACTTCCTAGATACCGGAAACGCTACACTCTTTTAATGGTTCCCCGTAAGGGTCTACGATTGGTCCGGTGTACTCTTTGGAACTCAGAAACTAGGCCTTTTCAACGTTGAGCCGGAGACCACTCTCAGCCAGTACTTCTTGCCATTTTTGCGCTGTACCTTGGAGTCTTCTTAGTGTGTGCTATCAAGGCAATTCCTCAGTATGGAGGATGGTCTTGAGTGGCCCTTCCATGAGTTCCCTAGCCATGGCGTCGGCTGGGGCAAGAGCAACGGGCTGAGAGCTGATCTTTGGTGCACCCCAGTCCCGACGTTCATCTCCTTTATGAAGCCGTGTGGTGGCTATAGCAGTCTTAGCCTCGCCGTACATGCTGCTCGCAAGGGAGATCATTCGCTCGAAAAATTCCCTTCTCTTACTTTCCGTTTCGGTGATGGCATTTCACAGCGCGGGCCGAGATAGGCGATCGAATGCTTTTTCGAGGTCCAGGAGGGCCATGGAACAGGGTCGTCGCTCCTTTTGATACCTCACTTTCACCTGTCTGGCGATGGAGATGGCACTTGTGGTAGACTTTTCGGGCACAAAGCCGTACTGCCCTTGCGAGACCGGGAAAACCTCCCTTGCCTTGTAACGACTAAGCACTGGTAGAGAATCATGGTATGCGCAGTCAGTTTGATACCGCGCTAGTTTGAGCAGTCCACGTGTCTCTCTTCTGTTTGTGAACTGGGACGATTGTGCTACTCCTCCATGCACCCGATACCGTCTCCTCAGCTATTATGTTGTTCAGAAAGCGAGTGAGCAACCTTACCCCTCCTCTCCGAGCGCAGTCCGTGCCTCAGCTGGCATCTCATCTAAGCCAACCGCCTTCTTGCCTTTACTCTTCATAACTTTCGACGAACCTCATCTTCTGTCCAGATTTCAATGGGACCAACCACTCGAATTTTTCCTTCACTTGAATATGAGTGGTCCTTGCAGGGACATTTTTCGTACAAAAGCCTGCTGAAGTATTCTCCCCACCTCCTCCTGGTTACGGTCAGGTTCCTTACTAGGGATGGTCGGTAAATAGGAGTGACTGTTTGTAACGAGACCTATATCACGAGACGTGTTTTTGAACGCTTTTTTCAAACCTGCCTTCGAAATTTGTAGAACGGTCCTCTAAACGGAATTATGGAGGGTTTAATCGAGTGAAGGAACGCGAAGTCGAGCGCGGTTGGCAGCAAATTAGCATGAATACCCGCGAAGCGCGGATCCAGTTGACGCCAGCGTTGTGTAAGGGTAACGGCCTTGCTGCAGGCATGCCATAGAGGTTCGGGTCCTGAGAAAGGCTGGTTTTTGCATTTTGTGAGGAATGTCTCTTTTGAGTCTAGAAAACACTCGAAGGCCAAATGAGTGTCATATGCATGCTCAGAAAGCAAAACTACCACTGGAGACACATATCTAGCCAAATGTAAGGTTTTGACCTAACTCTGGAAAAGTGCGGCAGCAGTTGGTTTAATTGATGTCACCAGGTTCTAGGACCAGTCTCTTATCGACTGCTTGTCTTCGCGCGGAACTTGTTTCAGAATTAGGAAAACTGAAGAAAATGATCACAGAATGAAAGCGTCAAGAACGAAAAAGACGAGGCTTTGTACAGAAGAATGTATCTGTCGCTGGATAGGCGTGAAGAGGAATCGAACTGCACCCCATGGATGCTTTTTAAAGGGCCAGGTCAAAATGTCAGATTTCGCTAGAAACTCGTGCCTGGGACCTTTGACCCCGCTGAACACGACTATGACACTCGCTTAGTGCGAAAATGGCTGTATCGTGCACGACGGGCTCCACCCAAGTCTTCTGCTAGATCACAAGGCATCCACTGCAGTAATAATTGCAACGCAAACTTTCCATCAGGCAAGTTTAGGTGAGCACTCAAGTAGTTGTGATGCCAGGACCAACTTTTTGCCACGTTTCGTACAAGAAGCAAAAGTGAGACTCAGAAGGATCCGATCCCATGACCTGTTGCATGGTAAGACGCGGAAGAAAAAGCTCCGTAACTCCATTCAGAGAAATCGTTCTGCAAATTTCGAAGGCAAGATGTGATCACAGCGTCCAAAACCACGTCCGCGTGAGCTACTTCCCATTACAAATAGCCGCTTCGACCTGACGACCTTCCCTAGTTAGACTGACTCCTCGCAATTCTTCACTGTCTTCACAATAATGAAGTCTCGAGCGGCCCGACGCCAGGTTTTCACCAACCGAAGATGAGGTTGTCCACTTCTTGGCTGCCTCACCTCCCCCTTAAGGCATCTACGATCCTGGCCTTGACAACGGCTGCATTAGACAAGATTATAAGTTCAGGTTGTCAGCTGCGTAAGTACTCCGAACTTTGCGCGTCAAGAAAAAAAATCTATTAGTGGGTGCACCAATATTACACGCCAAACTCATTATTTATTTGCGAAATTTGTTTTTTACTAGGAAACTGGTTTGAGATGGTTATGTGTTTTCGGCACTATTATTATGTTTACCATCATTGTTATTATTATTATTGTTATTATTACTATTATTATTATTATTATTATTATTATTATTATTATTACTATTATTATTATTATTAAGTAGTGCTACACCGATCTTCCGAAAATAAGCCAATTTTTGACCGGCTTTTTCTATGAGAGCAGATTTGGCTGAAAACTCCGTTCTAGGGGTAGTTCTGAATATGGGAATCAGATCGGCTTCGCGTGAAGTTGCCTGGCGCCCGCGCCACGTCGCTGGCGCCAGGATATCCAGGATTACCAAATCCGCTTGAAACTTGCGCCCAGGGATAGTTTGACTTCCTAAGCATGAGTATCACATCCGCTCGATCTTGAACTGCCTGACGCCCGTGCAAAGATACCTGAATCACCAAATTGGACGAAAACTTGTGCTCATGCGTTGTTCGACCTCCTACAACAACTCCCCGACGTCGGGCGCATTCTCTACAGTACTCCAATAAGACCTTCACGACGACCCGCACTACGAAGCAGGAACTTGTGAAAAAATTAGCGCCTGTTCTGCAAATTTCATGTTAGGAAGAAGTAAAAGCTGTGTGAATAATAAAAACTTTGTAACGACCGTAAAGCTAATAAATATGTGATGCATTCCATAGTTTCTCATGTTCCGAAAGATACACAGGCACTATTCAACTATTACTATTCCAAAAAATCAAAAATCTTTTGGTGAAACTTTGCAAATAAGGTTCGATGACCTTCGATGATCACGAGCATGGCATTCGTTTGCGCCACCAGTGATTTAGCGCTCTGCTAAGCACTTGTGCCAATTAGCGCCGTTAAGGCTGTTCCTGGGAGAAGGAGTGCTTCTCTTTAGGGCAGGCTCAGCCCTAACAGAAGATAATCGTAGTGTCCTCCATTTGCACCAGCGTCAAGAATGGATGTTATATCCGACTCGAATTCCGGTACACAAATTTTCAGCGGATTGGTGATCTAAAGCATCTTGCGCTGCCATGAGGCGCAGGCGCCAGGCAGTCCCAGGTCGAGCGGATGTGACATTTGTGTTCAGGAGTCAAATTACCCCTAGGCACAAATTTTCAGCGGATGTGGTGGTCCTGGGTATCTTGGCGATTGCGCCTCGGCGCTGGCGCCAGACAACTTCACGCGCAGCCAAGGTGATTCCCGTATTCAGGAGGTCAGACTACCCCTAGAACCGAGTTCTCAGCCAAATCTGCCCCCATAGAAAAAGCCGGTCGAGAACTGGCTTATTTTCGGAGATCGGTGTAGCAATAGTTAACAACAATAATGACAATAATAATAATATAATAATAGTAGTGCCGAAACATAATTAATCATCAAAAACAGCTGTTTTCAAGATACAAGTTTCGCAAAGAAATAATGGGTTTGGCGTGTAATGCAGTGCGATGGTGTAACCGCACGTGAATGTTTTTCACTTTACGCGCAAATTTCGGGGTACTCTACGCAGCCTGACAACCTGAACATATATTCTTGTCTGCTTTAGCGAATAATTTCCGGCTCTTGTAAAAAGCGAGGTAGACTCTGTCTTCGCCACCGCTTGTACGCTTCCTTCTTGCACTTCATAACTTATTGGATATCCTCGTTCCAGAAGCACGCTACCTTGTCTCCTTTTGCTCCATTTCGAATATCTCCTTACGTTTCTTTTGCACCCCCTAAGATGACCTCTGCAGCGTTGGTCCAGGTCTCTTGGACTGGTCCGTGAAGATCTGAATCTGGCATACTGGTTTCCAGTATCTTCCGACTGAGCTCATCCGTTTCCACTTGTTGCAGCTTCCACCACCGTACCCTCCTATCAGTTCTAGTCCTTGTACTTTGGGAAGATCCATGGCAATGTCTGTCAGAAGAATACTGTTCTGAAGAGCTAATTCTCCGCCAGGCAGTACTAGATGTCATTTGAGAAATGACCTTTCGACAAGCGCATGATCGATCTCCGTCTCTCCCTCTACTGCTGCACATTATCTTCTGGGTTTCTCCTCTTGCGAAGAGTCTGCTACAGACAGCTAGGTCGAAGGCTGTAGCCAGGTCAAAGATCCTCTATCCCCGGCATTCCTTTCCCAATCCTCTGCTTCCAGGCTCCCTCTCCAGTACTCTTCTGAAACTTCTGATGTGGCCGTTCGGATCACCTGTTATAAAATAGAACTCATTTTTATCAACCTTGAGACAATTAGATTGCGGTGCGTACACATCAATATTGTCTAGTACCCCTCCTCCGAGTCTATTCTGACACTCACAATTCGATAATTGAACCTGTTCACGGAGGAGACAGCCCTTGAGGGTCACCGCTACGGCCACGCCATTCCCTTTTGTTTCTCGTCCGAAGTTGGGGAGTTTGACATCCACTCTCGCGGGACTACGCTCCTTGCTGGCGCAATTCTGGAAGCACAGGACTTGGATATTTGTCCCTTCCATCAGGTCAGCGGCCCACATTCACGGTCCCACTCTGATCGCTTCTTTGGCCAAGGTCGTTCACACCTCAGTAGCCCTCGCATACTGAACACAGAACTCGGGCGAGGGTTCTGTACTTCCGGGTGACGTCCTAGCTTTATCACCGATTCTGTTGCGACTTCTAGACATGATTGCTGCAACTAGCTTGTTCATCAGCCGTCCTGTCAACCAGGGCCTGATGCTGGCCCCGGTACCATTTTTACAATTTTTGCAAGACATCGTTATTACCTCGGCGGGGATCAAACCTACAGCCTATCAGAGTGCAGGCGTGAGACCGGACTCTTAATCACTTAGCTATTCCTGCCTCGTCTTCTTTTCAAGCAAGTGCTCATTGTGTTCTTAAAACTATGAAGTATTTCACTAGAGAGGTGGGGGATTGGGGTGGTGGAGTGCTTTTGCAAAATGGTCTGCTGCATGGTGTAGGGCTCTTGGCATATAACACAAAAAAATGAATTTCGAATCACTGAACGACGAAATAAAGAGAAATGTGAACAACAAGCCGAGGGTTCGACTCACAGTGTCAAAATTTTGCATTTTTGCAAGTTTTGTTTTGTCTTTGTATAAGTGCTAGCTTTTGTCCACATAAGAACGTTCAAAAATGTTCATCCGTCCGTTAACTTGTAGACGGACGTACCATGAGTCTTCGCTTTGAAACGTGCAATAATAGTCCTGGTTGTGAACGGAGAAACGCAGGTTTTCCTCTCGCTTCACGGTTTTTCGCCGTAACTCGATTCTTTTCCCCTTTCCCATATAGAGTCTATGGAGTCGTATGGAGTTTTAGAGGTTATCAAAAAATGGACACTAGGTCCAAGGATTATTTGTGGCGGGAACTAAATCATCAGATGCGGTTTCTGACGCTTATCTCGAATCTGGTTTCGAAATCTGCAAAACAGTCCCCTACCAAAGTTATGAAGCCTCTTGTTCGTCTTGTTTCACGCGGTACTGCGTGGAGACGCGCTCCTTATACAACGCCCATCCGAGCAAAGATCGTGGAGCGAAGGAGCAGTGGTAATGGTCTCGCCTCATAAGCAGGACCAGGTCGCGGGATCAGGTCCTTGTGATTTTTTTGTTTTTGATTCTTTTGAAACGACCTTGCTAGAAAAGTTCAAAGTTCAAGTGTTACAGCATTGCCGCACACCTAGTTCCCCTCTGAGAACAAGGACCAAGCAGGTTCTCTAAGCATTGGACGCCTGCGCCCTACAAGAAAGCTTTTGCAACTCCGTAGGACACGACACGACACGACACGCGATAGGCACATAGAAGGTACCATGTTCATATTCTGGCGGCACGACTACTTCTGAAGACAAATTTCCGGCCAGAGGTGGAATTCCGACGAACTCTGAAAAGTAATACTGCAGCGATGGCCATCTCTCGTTCTAGAGCAGCCTGGCATCCGGTGGTCTGTCTCGGAACAGAATTTATTTTCAATAATAGCAAAAATGGAGCAGTAACGGAATGAGTGTGTCAGGACTGGCGAGATGAGGTTTTTTCAGAAGGTTGTGTCCTTAGCTGAATACGTGGAGAAAAGGAATAGCAACGCCACCTCAGGTGCTCCACTTTTCGACGGAAAGGCCGGATTCGGCTAAAAACTTGTATCCAGGGGTAGTTTGACCCCTCGCCACGAGTATGAAACTTGCTCACCAGGGAAGGTCAACAGGTCGCCAAAGGTGAGATGCATATCGACGTGTAGGTCTTGGGACGCTGAACACAAATCTGCTTCCTAAATTTGCTCAACGATTCTCTATGAGGAGTTAGGGGGGGGGTGGTGGTTTTAGCTAGCACTCCCCGATCCTCCTTTGGTGGCTCAAGTTAAGTTCGAGTACAAACAGTCTCAGGTGGTCGGTGGTATAGTGGATAGGTAAGTTGCTTCATAGATGGGAGGTCATGGGTTCGGTTCCTTGGCGGGTTCCCATTTTTTCAGTTTTCCGAAGCATCTTCCGCGAGTTCAGAAAATACTTTCATCCGCTATTTTGTCACCTTGCTCTTACTTGCAGCAAAAAAAGACTCAGTTGCCGGCAATTCTGCTTCGATTTGAAGAGTTTTAGGCAATGTTCACCCTTTACTGCCCAAATCACCCGAAAACAGGCCAGTTTTTGTTCGACTTTTTTCTTCTTGAGCAGAATCGGCTGAAAAGTTGTCTTCTAAGTATGCCCATCTAAACATGATTATCACATCAGATCGGCACGAAACCTCCTCGCACCCGTGTCACAAGCGCCAGCGCCAAAATACCCTAGATCACCAAGTTTGCTGAAAATCTGTCAATTGGGATTGTTTGACCTCCTGGACACAAATATCCCGTCAGCTGAGCCCGGAAGTGCCCGGCGCCGACGCTATGATACTCGAAATCACCAGAATCACTAAACTTTTCAACTGGAGCAGTTTGACCTCCTGAAGACGAACATCACATCTGCATGCGGCGTTGAGAATGCTAAAGCGATAATGTGATTGCGCAACCTGCGTCGATACCCTCTGAGATGGAGCCCTTTCTCTGCAGGCTAAACCTCAGCAAAGGTACTATGACAGGCAACCAGGAAGAGTGGTGCGTTACTTCGGCCAATTTCCCCAACTGCCCCAGCACAGAGCCTCGCACGAAAACGAATGGACTCGTGCTACACGCGCCGGAGTCGAACAAGCCTGTGATGAGTCGCTTGTAGCGATATGCGGCACGTGTTTCAGACTGCTCACGTGTATATTTGTGTGCCAGGGCCGGTCAAACCAATCCCAGTTGACAGATGTTTCAGGCGAAACTGGTGATCCTAGGGTATGTTTGGCCTGGCGCCTGTGACACTGGTAGGCTGCGAGGAAGTTTCGTGCCCGATCTGAGTGTGACAATTCATGTTTAGATGGGCAGACTACCCCAGAAGGCATCTTTTCAGCCAATTCTGCTCAAGAAGAAAAGAACAAAACTGGCCTGCCTTCGCTGTGATTGAGCAGTAAGTGAACACTGCCTTAAAACTCTTGCAAGCGAGCAGAATTGTCGGCAATCGAGTCTTTTCTGCCTGCAAGTAAGAGCAAGGTTGACAAATAGCGGTGAAAGTATTTTGTTTCTGAACTCGCGGAAGATTCTTCGGAAAACTGCAAAATTGGGAGCCGCAAGGAAGCGAAGCCATGACCCTCCATCTATGAAGCAAGCGTTACCTACTCCACCTACACTACCGCACTTGATTTTGTACTCGAAACTTAACTTGAGCCACGCAAAGGAGATCGGCGA
>MU966829.1:35445-48366 GCA_036418165.1 Cooperia oncophora | reverse complement strand
AAAGGTTTCTATGACAGGCAACCAGGAAGAGTGGTGCGTTACTTCGGCCAGTTTGCCCAACTGCCCTAGCACAGAGCCTCGCACGAAAGCGACTGGAGTCTGTGCTACACGCGCCGGAGTCGGAACAAGCCTGTGATGGGTCGCTTGTGGCGTATGCGTCAGGCGGTTTCAGACTGTACGGGTGTGATATTCGTGTCTAGGGGTCAAACTACCCCAGTTGACAAGTTTTCAACGAACTTGGTGATCTAGGGTATTTTGGCGCTGGCGCCTGTGACACGGGTGCGAGGAGGTTTCGTGCCGAGCGGATGTGATAATCATGTTCAGATGGGCAGACTACCCTAGTAGGCAACTTTTCAGCCAATTCTGCTCACGAAGAAAAGAACAAAAACTGGCCTGCTTTCGGGTGATTTGGGCAGTAAAAACACTGCCTAAAACTCTTCAAAGCGAAGCAGAATTGCCGGCAATTGAGTCTTTTTCTGCTGCAAGTAAGAGCAAGGTTGACAAAATAACGGATAAAGTATTTTCTGAACTCGCAGAAGATGTTCCGGAAAAAATGCAAAAATGGGAACCTGTCAAGGAATCGAACCCATGACCTCCCATCTATGAAGCAACTTACCTATCCACTACACCATCGACCACTTGAGACTGTCTGTACTCGAACTTAACTTGAGCTACGCAAAGGAGGATCGGCGAGTGCTATGCTAAAACCACCACCCCCTAACTCCTCATAGAGAATCGTTCGGCAAATTTTGGAAGCAGATTTGAGTTCAGCGTCCCAAGACCTACACGTCGATATGCATCTCATCTTGAATGGCCATGGCGACCTGTTGACCTTCCCTGGTCAGCAAGAAAACACGGGATGATAGCGTGTGCCACGGGTCTGTACATCCAACCCTCTTCTACATATGGCGTCCAAGCGCAGTTGTGACGTACGCAAGCCCTCCCTTAGGCGATTTTAGGTGAGCACTGATGTTGGTGAGGCAACGTCCAGACTTCGCGACGGCAGCGCTTCGGTCGCGCGTTCGACGCGATCGATGCGCATGCTTTCGACTGCATCGATCGCGTCGAACGCGCGACCGAAGCGCTGCCGTCGCGAAGTCTGAACGCTGCCTGAACTTGACCATGCCATGTTTCTGCAAGGAGCAAGAAATTAAGCCTAGTACAGACCCGATCCCATGACCTAATGCTTGCTAGACGTGGCGGAAACACCGTTCAGAGGATCATTTCGCAAGGTTGGAAAGTAAATTTGAGAGCAGCGTCAAGAAGCACGTCTGGTGATGGCTGAAAGATGGTCGATGATGGCTGACATGGCCATTTCGACCAGGGATCCGCCCTAGTTACCTGCCCTTCAAGTTGATATTTCGGTTCAGGGAATCTCATTTTTGTTGTCTTCACTCCGTCAAATTACCTTTAGGGCGCCTAATGATGGTACCCATAGTTCTCAGCCTATTTCGCCAGTTTATTTATAATTGCTTATTAGTGTGGGAATCGCACTGATAGGTTCACTTCCGCGACGTATTAGGTTGTCCGGAAAGTTCTCAGCGTTTTGGGTGTTTCACTTTAAACGATCGTAACTTTTTAATACTCATCGGATTTAATCGAAATAAGCACCATTCGAATCAGCACACTTTTGCCAATGTGACACCAGTCGAGAAATCCCATCAAAGAAAAAAAACTGGGTGGTCGAGAATCCACGAAATCCACGAAGGCTTTTTTGCCTGGTCTTGATGAAGTATTTTCCAGCAAGGGAGTTCTGAAAATGTTTGAAAAGGTGATAGTCGGTTGGTGAAAGGTCTGGAGAATATGGCGGGTGAGGTAGAACTTCAACCCCCAATTCGTTCAATTTATGGATAGTGATTTGTGAAACGTGTGGGCGGGCGTTGTCATGCAAAGGAATCGGACCCTTTCTTTTGATAAGTGTTGGCTGCATCTGACAAAATTTTCGGTACAATTCGTCGATTTCTTCACAGTAGGGTTCTGCTGTGATGGTTTGGCCTGGTGATAAAAAGTTATAGTGGATCACACCAGCCGATGACCACCAAGCCGTGACCAGAATCTTTTTTTCGTGAGGGTTCGGCTTTGAAAATTACCTCGGTGGTTCGTCGAAATCCAACCACTGTCCGGAACGTCTCCTGTTATCATACATGACCCATTTTTCATCACAGGTGAAATTCGGCCCAAAAACAGGTCGTTTCTGCTGCGCAAAAGCAATGCAGAAGGAACCTCGAGACGTGCCGATTCCTGCCGGTCACTCCGATTGTGGGGCACCCAATTGTCGAGTTTTTTCACCTTCCCAATGCGTTCCAGACCATCTGCAACAGTGGATTTGCCAAGGCCTAGCTCTTCTGCTATCTCTCGAACTGTTTGGGATGGGTCAGCCTCCAAAATCCCCCTAAAATCCTCGTCAGATATTTAGGTCGACCGCTATGAGGTTCATCTTCAAGGCTGAAATCTCCAGAACGAAATTTGTTGAGCCATTGCCGCACAGTGCTTTCTCTAGCACTATTGGGCCCCCACACCTGGTTAATTTGTTGAGCTGTTTCGATTGCGGATTGCCCCAATTTATAGTCGAAGAAAAAAATCGTCCGAAGTGCTCTTTTCACATGCTTGAAAAAATCTTGAAAAAAGGGGTTTATCAAGCAATGGTGAAACGGCAATTATACCATCAGATAGCGCAAGAAATTCTCTACAGGATGTGCTACTGAGAAGCAAGGCAGAATGAGTTTTTAATCAGCAGTGAATGTACAAAAAATAGGTGCACAAAACGCTGAGAACTTTCCGGACAACCTAATACACTGCGTTCACTATGTGCGAGAGAACCACTGGAATTGTTAGTGGTGAGTGTCAAAAAACCTACATGCAGGCTACAGCATGTCGGCGCCGATGGCGCGCATCGCAGGAACTTTCACGCCTATTGTCACGGCATTAGTGGCCAAGGGCCGGCAATCGTCTATGATATAGGCTCAGCGTTTCAATGGATATCGACTGCGTAGATAACACCACCCACAAATAGGCCTTCGGTCTAACGACTTTTGTGCTCCAGCCGCTAAAAAAGCCTGCTTCGCTTACGCTTGCATTTTTCTGTTTCCCGTTTCTATGGACCTCTTCAACTCCCTAACCCCTCTTTTATCCTAACATGCTCCGAAAGCACTAATCTGAGTTCATTTATTAGAGTGTCCGGAAAGTCTTGAAATTTTCAATCAGATTATTCGGAACAAAAACAATAACAGATAAGAATAGCGGGCGCCAGTAACGTCTCCATTCGTCCCTGCAACGTGCAAGAGTTGCCCAATGGACTCTCTTGCTCGAGGGACACGATGAACTTCATACCATTCGTTCAGAGCTTTCACGAAGAAGTCTGACCATCGCATAGGCGGTCGTCCAGGCGTTCGCTTGACATCCCGTGGAATCCAGTCGGTGATCGCTCTGGTCCAGCGGTCGTCCTCGAAACGCATGACGTGTCCGGCCCACCTGATCTTCGAAACCTTGGCAAATGCGGCGGCGTCTCGATCGTCGGCGGAGTGCGGAGCTCCGGATTCCCTCTCTCACTTGCGTGTAGCGGGAAACTCCGAGCATCGCCCTTTCGATGGCGCGTTGAATAACGCCGACCGCATGCTCATCCTGCTTTCGTAGAGTCCAAGTCTCTGAGGCGTACGTCAAGGCAGGAAGGACCGCGGAATCGAAGAGGTGGGCACGGAGCTTGGTGTTCTTCGTCTTCTTCGCTACTCCCTCGATGTTCTTGAAGGCTCCCCAAGCCGCTCGCTTCCTCCTGCTCAGCTCTGGAGCTAAGTCATTCATCATATTGATTTCACGACCCAGGTACACATAGCTAGAGCATTCAGAGATGGTCGTTCCGTTGAGCGTGAATGGGGCATCAGAAACCAATCCGTTTCTCATGAACATCGTCTTCGTTAGATTCAGCCGTAGACCGATTTTTCCACACGCGCAGTCGAAATCAGCCAGCATTCGTTCCGCTTGCTCGATGTTTGGTGTTATCAAAACGATGTCGTCAGCAAAGCGGAGATGGTGTAGTTGCCGACCGTCGATCTTCACTCCCATGTCTTCCCATTCCAGTTGACGCATGACGTTCTCGAGAGAGGCGCTGAAGAGCTTGGGCGAGATGGTGTCCCCTGTCGGACCCCTCTCTTCACATCGATGATGATCTCCTTGTAGAATGGTGAGATCTTGGTCGTGAAGTTGCTGTAGAGCTCACGAAGAATCCTGATGTACTGAGTAGGAATACCCTGGTTGCCCAGGGCTTCGATAACGGAGTCGAAGGCTTTCTTCAAGTCGATGAACGTGAGACATAGCGGCATCTTGTACTCTCGCGATACTTCGATGAGCTTCGTTACCGTGTGGATGTGATCGATCGTGCTGAATCCTCTTCGAAACCCTGCTTGCTCGCATGGCTGTCCTTCGTCTAGTGTTCTGCCAATCCTGTTCAGGATGACTCGTGTGAAGAGTTTGTAGACTACAGACAGCAGGCAGATTGGGCGATAATTGCCAATGTCGTACAGGTCTCCCTTCTTGTACAGCAACACAGTCTTGCTGGTTTTCCACGAGGTGGGTACCTTGCATTCCGACAGGTAGCGCGTGAAGAGTCGAGCCAAGGTTTGACAAGAATTGGCCTCCACGCCCATCGTGCCGCCCTGATACAACCCTACTGATTACCATCTGCGTTCTGAGATCTGTATCCTGCGAAGAAGAAATCCGAGCCTCGAAAGAACCTTTGGAATGACATAAAAAACTTTTAAGCACGGAACCGCGAAGCCTCTGGAAGTGATGCATCCACACGCTCGGTCGTTAGCAATAAGTGATTTAGATGGTACATATATTGGTGACTAATAATGACTGCTGATGAAATGCACTCGACTCAGAAAAAGAGTTGAAGAACAACAGGAACTTCAAGAAATCTTCATAAGTAAACCAAAGGATCTTTAATTACTATTCTAATGGCCGATGATATGTCGTTCCAAGATTATGCCCGCTTTCATATGCGGCATATAACAAGAAGATCCGGCAAAGTTTATTCCGAATGATCAGCAATACCTAGCATGCAAGCCAAGGCTCTATACTGCCGATTTGCACCATTTTTGAAAAGTGGGCGGGGCTTCTTCAAAGTGGGCGGAGCCTCTCACAGTGGGCGGGGCTTCACGCAGCAGCCCTAAAATGCAAAAATTTTGAAAAATATCGAAAGTCCGCGAAAAGCAAGTGGGCATGGGCTCGTAGTGATGTCCGGCGTGATCTGCTTGATGAGTTGCCCGCCCTAATAAGTGTGGTTAATTTGATGTGAAAAGTGAGGGTGAATTTGGTTTGAAAAGGGGTGAATTTGGTTTGAAAAAGGGTGAATTCAAAGTGAAAATGGTATATGTCAGGGGGGCCAAAAAAAGTCACTTTTCTTCATTGACTTTCGAGGCGCTATAAGTTACACTTTATTAAATTCTGATCGGACATTTTACCAGAGCATATTAAATACTATCATGACACTCCGCCACAGCCTTCTGGACGAGCGCCATCGAGAGATTCTGGCACGCGACCTGGTGCCTGAGATCAGCGAGATAGTCGATTTCTCCGCCACCGTAGACCACCCTATTGAACTCCGCCCGAACCGGGTAATTGAGGGGATTCAGGTCAGGTGACCTACTTGGATATTCCATCTTCTTTAGGTACTCAGCCCCCTTCCATTCCAAGTAGGCGAGTTTCTCCAACGCCCTTCGATTCCATGTGGTGGCACCCAATGCTGTAGCAGTACAAAGTTTCCAAGAAGGTACGGGCGACGACATGTGAGGAGGATATTCTTCACGAGTTGCTCGATGTAACCGCCAGCGCTCACCTTCAGTCCACGAAGAAAATATTGGTCTTTCCATTCCAGGTTCCGGTCCATACCATCAACCCGCGCCTTGGCGACTGTGGTGAAGATGATGTCCTAGACCGTGGCGACGTTGTCGGAGCTGCTCGATGTTGGAGGTCATCCAGATCGAGAGTACTGGTCTCCAGGTAGCTATCCATGGGTGACTCCATACTAGAAGTTTCGCAGCTGTTTGGAGGTGACATGAATTCCAAAGGTCTTCTCCAGTCAGGCTGCGACTGGAGATGACTTCATATTTTGGTGTACATGAAGGTGATGGGCGAGAGCCAGCTCCTGCTTATCGAGGAACATCTTGGGTATCTTCCGCCCTGGTACTCGTATCCAGGCTCCGTGTGAACACACCCGTGCGCGTATGCGGCGCGGTTTCTTCACGGCACTGCGGCGACGGGCGGGCGAAGGGTGATCGCGCCTCCGCCACTGTGCTTCAATCAGAAGCCCCTTTTATGCCCCATTATGTGGAAGGAGGAGGAGAGAAAAGAGGATTGAACAAATAGTGAACGCTCATAGGTGAGTTAGTGGTAATGGTGAGCAGAGAATACAGAAAAGTCGAGAATCAGAGCGTATTATTTCAGTCAACAGCGGAACTGGCAGAATGATTCCCTTCGAATGGGACGTGACGTTATAGCGTTATAAGGTCACAACCAACTGTTGGCAATTTGCCAAACCTCAGCTTGAACTTTCGTGTAAAAGCTGCTTGCGTCGTTTTCACAATCGAAGGGAACTATGCCGCCAGTTCTGCCATTCACTGAAGTAATTCGTGATAGTCGACTTTTCTGTGATCTCCTACCACTACCACTACTTACCTACTATCTCAATTCCCTTCGTCTTTCTACTTTCCCTCCTCTTCCTTCCACATAAAAGAGGCTGCTGGATTGGAGCACAGCGCCGGAGACGCGGGCCATCGCCTTTCGCTCCGCCCTGCCGCCGCGGCGCCGTGAAGAAACCGCGCCGCATACGCGCATGGGTGAGTTTTCCCTTTTCCGTCGTATCCACGTCTTCCCTCTGGGCAGCGAAAACTTTGCTGATATGTGACTCGGTCGAAATGACTTTTTTTGCCTCCCCCCTGTATATCCTAAAGGAATCGTCTCAACTCTCGTTAATGCTAAGATACTAGTGCACTTACTGCCAAAAACCTTGAGCTACTTCGCGGGACAGGAAGCTCTAAGAGTTGTCTATGGGAATGCTATGCGAATGCTCCGCTGTGTAGTCCTCGAAGTGTGGCTGTATATGCAAAATTGTGATAAAACTTACCACATAGGATAGCTGACGTATTCCTCCAATACTAGACTACATGACGTTACCACAGCTATTCTCTTCACTACAATGCTTTTCCCCATGTCGCAAGGTGACCCGTCAAAATATCAGGGAACTCGCCTAGGATGTACTATGCATGCTCTGCACCCTCCGGATCTGCTCTCTTCCGACTACCATTGGTGTTAAGCCTCAAAGAAGAACATTCGACGTGAGCAATTGGATACTAACGAACCCAAAACGAAGGTGACTCACTTCTTCGACCTTTGGCCTCCGGTTTTATGAACAGGCTGGGTTAACAAGTTGCCAGTAAGGCAGAAGTCGTCAAGAACAGAAGGGACATTATGACTCAAGGCGTATTTCAGTAAAAAATTAGTGTCATCTATTCGGGTCGCAAACTTCCGCTCATCCCGTTATTTTGAATAGAAAGAATATTGGCATAGGGTACAGAGCACAAAGTCTTACTTGATGTACACGATGCATCCGGTTGTTTTCAACTTTCATGACATGGATCCCAATGGTTACATAAGGATCTCTTTTCTTCACTCCTTCATTAATTTCACACTGCGTCAATGACAACATGAGTTCTCCCGGCTGAGATAGATTAAGAAGGTACTGAAACGTGTTTTTGAAACAAAGCAAGCAAAAATATGGACAATAACGAAACATATTCCTTGCACCTTACATGTCTCAAAAAAAAACAGATTGTCTAAGTAAGAAGTTCTCTGGAGGAGCCCACCTGTGGATTATTACAACATGTGGCAGAAAAATTCAGGCATCCACCAGCGAAATCATTTGGGGCCCCACTTCTTGCTCCATTTGTTGTCCACTCTCCATAAAATATTTCTTCGTGGTACCTTAGACAGAAGTGCATTTCTGCGACCTAGTCTGGGTACAAATGGCACCTGTGAAAATACTCCTTGCGTCTACCGTTGTCTAGTATACCGTCCCGGAGATATACTCCAGGATTTTTTCAGCCTGAGGATCAGTGGTGAGGATGGAAAGAAGGTTCGGTAGAAAAACTGTACCCTGTTGTCTCTGTTCCCATCCATAGGAAAAAGTCATGTACCAAATATTCTCGTCAGGGGAGATAACGTCCGGTTACCTGGGATTGCTACGGTCTGCGGTCATGACAGTGTTAATGGTGAACTTCGCTCGCTACTGGACCATTTTCAGCAACAAGCTGCGGAACCATTTCGTAGTAGTCCATGCAGTAAGTGAATTCTACACTCAGATGAGCTTCGATTATCGACAACGCGAAAGCGAAGTTCATTTCTCCTACTAGCTTTGAAGTGTAGTGCTCCGAAACCCAGAACGAGATACGTTGGTGGGTTTAAAGTATTTGAATGTAGAGGTCACGATATCAGAGGCAGGTGGTCCCTCTACAAGTATTAAAGCAAAGAAAACACCTTAATATGGTTCTATTTGAACCCGAATGTAATCCTTGTTTTATAGAAACAAATCTAAGTGTAGCAGTGAGGTCATTCGGCTAACGTTTACTTATCGTTGTCTCCGTCTTACAAGGGGGAAAGGCTGTCGGTAGGTCTTTTAGAATTTTCTCCGAAGAACATTGCCTAATAAAGAGACCTCTTATCTTTTTAGTACATCTGTTTGGATGTATGTCTGTTTGGGTTGTGCGTGTACATTTGTATATGTACGCAGTTAATCAAAAACACTGTAAGTCTGTATAATTCACTGCATTCAATCAGTTTGCTTCTTGACGTAACAACATATATTTATCAAAGTTTATGACATAACAACTTTTACGAAATTCAGTGAATATAAAATAATGAAATTATCACAGTAGAATGCGTCTTTCCACTTTTCCCTCAGTGATGAGCATAGAAGAAGAATGTAACAAATTGTTTGGTTTCCGCCTGAGGACACAACTGAGCGAATTCTTTGAATCACCCCCCCCCTCCCCTTAAAACTCATTGAAAGAAGATTTCAAAAAAAAGATAATAAAGATTTGACTTCTAATGTGACCTTCAAATCTGATTAACGATCCCGGGGAGAGTTATGGGCAATTCATCGTATGTGATGTTGGAGCACATCGCCTCATTTAATGCACACTTCATTCTCTTGAGAAACCAGCGGTTGTGTTCCATAGGCGGAGCTGATAGGCGAATAGGTTTTCAGGTCTAAAGAATGTTCTGCTTTTTCTTGAAACATGCGCTAGCGCTTGCAGTATGGTTTTCAAGGTTGGGTTGACCGTTTGCACCCATCTCCGACCCTTATTAAGCACCGGAAATTACTTTCGAAGGGGACTTCCATGTTGACGCACGCGGCTCGCGGCGTAGCGCAGCGCGTGCTGCAAGGGTTCTTGCACAAAATGAGAATGGTATTCGCATTCAGAGACGCAAATTACCCCTGGAAACCGACTGCTAGCCAAATCCGAGATTTTGACCTTGAAAAGAGCGGCGATAAGGGTGAGCCAACCAGTGATCCCAGGGTAGCTTACTCGTCAATGGCACTTTTTGGAATGGAACTAGCTTCTAATTACAATTAATGTTGGACGCGGCGGCGTAGCAAGTCTCCCGATCAGGCCCTCTAGCAACATCGGATTTCTGCCACTTGCTGAGACTATTGGAGGTAGATGGAGGACTCCTTCCAACACTAATGAGGAACCTTAAAAGAATTCAGCAGCTGCCTGTGAGTTCCTCACTTCGATAGTGCCACAGAACTTTTTCAAAGGTTTCTTTTGTGAAAAGTTCAACACTTATGAGTTATTCATTTAGCAATTGCTTGCCAACAGCATTTGCTGAAATTCCGTGATTCAGAAATTAACAAGGGAACCCCAACAGGTCGATCCGGCCTTTGCGAAGATGCATGTAACGTCTTGAGCCGCTGAATCCAAATCTGCCCTCGGAATTTGCGGAACGATTCTCTGAAGGGAGTTACGGACCATTTAATCTTTGCTATGTTTGCAAAAGTTGAGAACGGTACAGCACGCGACAGCGGCCGATAGTTAGTGGATAAGCGGTCTGCTTCAGAGACACGAGGCCGTATGTTGGAATCCTTGACTCTTGAAAACTTTTGCTTTTGTTCAAAACACTTGACATGAGCCCCCAAAAAACTTCTGTTTGGCCATTTTACCTAGTTCTTTGATTATTTGCCAACGGAAGGCGGCCGATTCTCCATTTCTGGTTCCTTTTGAAAACTTTTATTATGAGGATAACCGTTTCTAGAGCTTGCATCAAGGAATGAGGATCTTACGGTTCAAGAGCACATGTGGTATTCTTCCACGAAATGATAGAAACAATACAAGTTCTCACAATGAGCACAGCGAATGAAAAAAGTACTCTGCACACGGTACAGTTACAGTTCTCCACCAGTCCAGAGGGGAAGCAGTACTGAAGAGGTGTTTCGAACTCACCAGGATGTACATCGAAGTATCCAGCCGAGTACCAAGATTAGGATAAGCAGTTTTTGAAGCGTGTTATTTCACAGGAACGCGTGTTATTTTACAGGAACGGAAGTCCCTCAACAGATACGCCAGTACCAGCTTTGGGCAAAACATCTCGACAGAACAAGAAAGCAACCGCAATTTCTTTGTGCGGAATGCCACGTGTCGGTAGATCACAATCATGAGGGCTGATCATATCGGATAATTCTGCACAGATCACGTAGACAGAATATTGTTCATAATCGAAAACAAAATTTTAGTACTGCTTCCCCTGTGGACTGGTGGAGAACTGCAATTGTACCGTCTATGCAGAATACTTTTTCATTCGCTGTGCTCATTGTGAGAACTTGTATGTTTACATCACTTCATGGAAGTATATAACATGTGTTCCCAAACCGTAAGATCCTCATTCCTTGATGCAAACTCTAGAAACGGTTATCCTTACAGTAAAAGTGTTTCAAAAGGAACCAGAAATGGAGAATCGGCCGCCTTCCGTTGGCAAATAATCAAAGAACTAGGTAAAATGGCCAAACAGAAGTTTTTTGGGGGCTCATGTCAAGCGTTTTGAACAAAAGCAAAAGTTCTCAAGATTCAAGGATTCCGAGATGCGACTTCGTGTCTCTGAAGCAGTGCACTCATCCACGAGGCCATCGGCCGCTTAACACGTGCAGTTATTGTACTCAACTTGTGCAAACAGAGCAAAGATTAAATGGTCCGTAATTCCCTTCAGATCCGTTTACCGTTCCCATACTGAGGTATACCGCTTGCTCTTTGATGTAGACCTGACCTATCGGGAGAACTGCAGACTCCCATGGAGGTCCAAAGTGAACTGATAACAAAGCAAAACTTAGAAGGCTCAAAATGGCAACCTAATGTTATAGGAGGAGCATGGAATCAGTGAGCTTTCCCTTTCCTATTTAGATATGAGGCCATGAAGTTTTGAGGATGATCCCTTTCATATATAGTGCGCTAAGTTTATTTGCTTGTTTTTCTGCCAATTTGTTCACTTGTTTGTTTTTCCGGAAAATCGGTCCCATCTGAAGAGCAACAGGTGAGGTCGTATGAAGATTGGTGTGCGTAAGGCTGGAACAAGGTTACAGAGCAACGCGACCTATGCTAGGCCGCCCACCAGGCGCGGCATGCGCTGGGGGTTAGCGGTGTCATAGACAAATTCACAGTTCGGTCCAGAGCAGCACAGAGATGTGAAAAAGTTGTCAGGCTAGCATAAGGTTGACAGACTATATGGTGGAGACACATCGGAAGTGAGGGAGGTGTGCATGGGATGAACGGTGCTTCCCACAAAATTCTGTAATTTGGTCCTCGAATGAGTTTGGTGAACGCTAAGAATCGATGGGGAAGAGGAACACTGGAAAGAGTTGAGCGTGTTGGTGTGCTTTGACGTGCCTTCACTGGGCGGAGCGCGCCCTTGAGCATGAGGTACTCAGTTAAAAAAAACACTCTGGAAACACGAGAAAAACGGTTCAAGGTGAGCAAGGGGCCCGCAACTGAAAAGAGAGAGAGACATACTCGCTGTGGGCGTTGCTTGCGCCGAGGTGGATGAGGCAAGGGTCCAGCATCCGTGTTTTTCTCCGGCCTGGAGACCGGAAAGTGAGTGGCAGTGAGCAGTGAGGAGATAGGCGGGCAACACACCCGCCGCTAGGGGAGTCAAAAGCTCATTGCTTGGTTCCACAGTCCACCAGTTAGAAACAGTCCATTCCATTCATCTTACTGACCTTCATCACCGCTTCCATTCCTGATTGCTCTAAAAACACATGATAACAATCGGCTCTTTCTGTGGTCTGGCTTGACCGGGCAGACGCGGCTTCTGCGCACCGCATCCTGTCTTGCGTTGTGTTAGAATACGCGGTTAAGGTATGGTTTAGTAGAGCTCAAAAGTATTCGGCCAAACGCTTTTCGCCCATAACTTTTTTCATCCAACCACATTCATTTCAAATTTTAGTATGTTATACCTACACTGTTATCAATGAATAACAGTAGTTGCCTTCGAACATGATGCACGGGCTGCAACTTTTTTTTGCTAACGACTAACTTCAGTGTCCACAAGGCCACCATAGTGTCACATTTTTTCGAGTTTTGTGAAGTTCCACGACAATATAGGCGCCAAAACTACCTTCTACTCGTTGCAGTGACTTGGAAGAGGACTGGAACCTCGAACCCGAAATAATCTGCCAAGAGTGAAAAATGTCGACATACCGATGTGCTTTTCCCAATTTTTTGAAAGTTCCTAGACGCTCAGTGCCATCGTGGTCACAACTTCAAAACGTAGTCAACTTTTGGAAGACTGCTGGAGCGTATTCGAGATCCATTCCTCAGGATAAAAGCATCTACTACCGCTTGCAGGCTGATTCCTAGTCCACTTGCGTCGACTTCGCAG
>MU966829.1:0-35345 GCA_036418165.1 Cooperia oncophora | reverse complement strand
GCTACTGTATATCTATCATCTGTGCGTTAGATCAACCCTTTTCACCACGATGACATGAATGGGATCCGTGCTGAGAGCAAGAATGTTATTGCACAAGTAGCGACCAGGTGTACCGATGAGTCCTGGTTTTGGCAGTGTATTTAACCGATAGTTACAAGCCACCGCTGGCTCATACCTTTTGCAAAAGTTTTGCCTTTGATCCTCATCGATGTCCAAATGTTTTCTAATGTGGAAGGTGAGTGCTCCACAGAGATAAGCAAGAAAAATTTTGCTGTTTCCACGAGTTATTTTAAATTGAGAATTGGATTTTTTCCAGGTAACTACAGCTATTCCAATAATCTGGAGAAAAACTCTTTTGAGACAGAACCCTGACTGTGAGCTCTCAGAGCCCTCATCAGGAATACGATATTCAAATTTGTCGCGGCACCAATAGGCGTCACCTCCGCCCTAACATGCTTTCCACTAAAATCAAAATAAACTTTTGTACCAGGATTATTTGACGTCCTAATTACGATATAGCATTTGATCCAATTGTGCATCAGATTTCAGTGCTCATAGGCGCTAGATTGACGCCACCTTCTTTGGTTGATGCTGAACGACAGGTAATGTGTACCATTTTCACTTGAAATTCACCACTTTTCAAACCGAATTCACCACTCTCTTTAGAGCGAGCAGTTAACCAACCAGATCACGCCAGACACCAGTGCGAGCTCCGCCCCGACGGCCACGCCTACTTGTCAACGCGGACATAGAATTTAAACACCTCGACACATGACCGACTCCGCCCACTCTTTGGAGGGTTTGTTGCGAGCTTCAAAACTTCATAACTTTTTCAACTTTTTAATTTCACACCCACTCCTTGCTCAACGTAGATACTCCTACCCGCGCATTCATGCATTGGCAATTTAGGTTCCGCCCCCTAGCCACGCCCACTTGCTTTTTGCAGAATTTTGGGTTCTTTCGAATTTTCGCAATTTTGCACTGCTCCATAAAGCCCCGCCCACCGTGAGAGGCCCCGCCCACTTTTTAAAAATGGTGAATCGGCAGTATAGGGTCTTGACTCACATGCTAGGGTCTCGTCCGTCACTCCGAACAAATAAATCAGGCAAAGTTTGTTCCGAATGACCAGCAATACCCTAGCCATGTAAGTCGAGACTGGGGGCCAAAAAAAGACTTTTTCTTTCTCGACTTTCGAGGCGCTATATGTTACACTTTATCAAATTATCATCGGACATTTCTACCAACATATCAAAGAGCATATCAAATACTATCATGATACTCCGCCACAGCCTTCTGGAGGAGCGCCCTCGCGAGATTCTGCCACGCGACCTTCAGTGGGTGCGTGAGTTCAGCAAGATCGTTGATTTCTCCGCCACTGTAGACCACCCAATTAAACTCCGCCCAAGCCACGTAAATGAGGGGGTTTAGGTCAGGTTACCTGCTTTATTCCACCTTCTTCAGGTACCAACACCCTTCCATTACAAGTAGGCAAGGGTTCTCCAACGCCCCTTCGATTTCATGTGGTGGACTCAATGCTGTAGCAGTTCAAAGTTCCAGAAGGTACGGGCGACACATGTGAAGAAGATATTCTTCACGATCACCTTTAGTCGGGGCCCACGAATCGGTCCCTCCATTCCAGGTATGTCCGGTCTCCACCATCAACTGGCGCCTTGACGACTGAGGTGAAGATGATGTCCTAGATCGTACTGACGTTGACGGAGCTCATCGATGATGGAGATTTTCCAGATCGAGAGTACTGCTCTCCAGGTAGCTATCCATGGGTGGCTCCAAACCAGAAGTTTCGCAGCTGTTCGGAGGTGACATGAATTCCGAAGGTCTTCTCCAGTCAGGTTGCGGGAGGAGATGGCTTCATATTTTGGTGTACATGAAGGTGATGGGCGAGCGCCAGCTCCTGCTTATAGAGGAACATCTTGGGCATCTTCCGCCCTGGTGTTCGTATCCACGTCCTCTGTCTGGGCTGCGAAAACTTTGCTGATATGTGACTCGGTCGAAATGTCTTTTTTGCCCCCCTCCCTTTATACTGCCGAACTGCACCATTCTCGAAAAATGGGCGGGATCCCTTCGATATAAGCTGAGGCTCTCACAGTGAGCGGGCCTCACAATGCAGTCCAAAAATTCAAAGATTCTGAAAAAATTCAAAATTCCGCAAAAAGCAAGTGGACGTGGCTAAGGGAGCGGAGCATAAATTGCCAGTGCATAAATGCGCGAGTACGAGTATCTCCGTTGTAAAGAGTGCATGTGAGATTAAAAAGTCGACAGAGTTGTGAAATTTTGAAGTTCGCAACAAACCCTTTGAAGAATGGGCGGAGTCGGCCATGTGCCGATGTGTTGAAGATCTATCTCCGCGCTGACGGCCCGGCTCAAGAAGAGTGGTGAATTTAATTTGAAAAGTGGTCAAATTGGTTTAAAAGGTGGTGAATATGGTTTGAAAAGTGGTGAATTTGGTTTGAAAAAAGGTGAATTCAAAGCGAAAATGGTATGTGTCGTCGAATCAAGGCATTTGGGAAAAAAGAGGGGAGCTCTCACAGATGGGCGGAGGCTCCGATGGTGGGCAAGTCTACTTATCGCGGCATAAAAATTTGGATGAATAAGCAGTAGAAAAACCAAATTTTACGAAAAAAATCGCAAAAATTCTTCTGACGTGGGCACAGCTTAGTGGGCGGAGCTTAGTGACTCATCGGCTATTCTGCTCCCTCCTCGGCAAAATAGTCATGTTTAGGGCATGAATATAACACCGCCCAAGCTATATTCAAAAGTTAAAACAGATAACGCTGAAAAATGCGAAGAAGCAGTTGTAGTTTGAAAGATTCTTGCCTAAACTACAAAAGATTGCTGCCTGTTTGTTGTTGTCTGTTATTGCAGACGAAAAAAGTTCAGACATTTGTCTTTATCTTCTGTGGGGTTTCTCAGCAAGTTCCCGGTGAATCTTGTTTGTTGCATGCTAATTTATCTGCTAGATTCGCGCCACAAATATGCCGATGAGTGAAGAGTCGGTGAGTCATCACTGGCCGGGAGCCACGTGGCCCCGCCCAAATACGTTAGTACCCAATATGATAGGCATAAAATATAGAAAATCGGAGCCAGAACAATTTGAAATTGTTCAAAATAACTCACCTTCCAGTTTTGAAGCTTGAAGAGCTGGAAAAAAAAGAAATTCGCAGCCGATTCCCATCGAAATCGGCTGAGTTGATGCGGCAGCTATCACCACAGAGGCGCCAGTCACCATAGCAAGCGTGCACTGGGGACATGGAGCAGAGCGCATTTGACTGTTGCCCTTTTCTAGCGGCGAACAGCACCATGCCGCAGTCGCTGTCGCGTCACAGTGCAGCGCGGCTTAGCCGCCCCTATAGTCCTTAATGATGAGGACTGTACATAATACCGACCCGGATACCGCGGCCCGCCCCTAAGTGGATGACCGATGCTGATGCTCGTATCGCTTTATTTGCGAAGTGCAGTATGTGCGAAGGGAGTGATATGAAGCGGCTACGGTGCTGCACGGATATATGAGTACACTAATGGAACCGTGTCTATCCTAGCGATTACTCATTGCCAACGGGAAACTCGTCCGAAACAGCTTTCTAAGTAGTGTAAAACAAAGGCTTTTTTGCTGGTTTTTGACCGTTTCACTTTCTCAACATTTTCCCCACTATACTGCCCTTTGCTTCCATTTCAGACCGAGTAAAAAAAGTTATCGTTCTTTATGCGGAACTACTTTCTTCGGTATGTTGCTACCAAGGGAGAGGAAGAAGCACTAAGGAGATAATAATCGCCTATTCAAACCATCTTGTTGGGCTCTCTTCTGACTGTAGCGTAAGTATGCGTAGCTTATGAGGTGTTCGTTAACAATGCCTCAGAAACAGCGCCAAGTGAGGTCGAACAGTATCTTTATCGCAGTGAAGACCTTATGGACTCTTCTGGTAGGAACAATAACGATTCTTCAGTAGAGCGCAAGTGGCTCACAAAAGAATTTAGGCCTGAGGTTAAATGCATTGCGATAGTCAGCTACGGACTCATACCATTCGACGCGCTTTACCTAAAATAAAGCGGTCGTAGCTGAGTTTTCATAATGTTAATGGTTTCTCTGAATTTTTGCGTATCATTTTATGGGCACTATTCAACTATTACTACCCCAATTTTTCGACATTTTTCTAGGTGGGGGGGGGGCAGATTTGGCTGAAAGCTGAGTTCTAGGGGTACTTCGACCTCCTAAATACGAATATCACATCCACTTGGCCTGCCGTCTGAACACGAATATCACATCCACCTGGCCTGAAACCGGCTGGCCTCTGCGCCACACGCGCCGGCGCCGGAACACCCTAGGTCACGAAATCCGCTGAAAACTTGTATATGGAGGTTACTTGACAGCTTGATTACAAATGCCACATTCGTTTTTGGCTCTTGCGCTGATGGAAGACGCTGCGATTATCTGCGCTCTGCTAAGGCTGGATTGACCTGGAGGAAATCACTCTTTCTCCCAGACTCAGCATTAGAAAAGCGCTAAATGGCGCTGGCGTCTAAAAAAATGTCATATTCGTGATCAGGGTATCAAACAACCCCACCATGCAGGCTTTTATCGATTTTGATAAAAGAGGGTGTGGCTCCGAATCAGCGCCTAATGGCGCCAAATGGCATCAGGGGCGAAAACTAATTCGGTATTCGTGATCAGGCCATCAAATAACCCTACTATGCACATTTACACCGAGGCGCCAACTAGAGATCTGGCCCAGCGCCGAAAACGAGTACTACATTCGTGATCAGCACACAGAATTACCTCTGTGGGCAAAGTTTCACCATAAAATTCTTTCGAGTTTTTGGGGTAATAGAAGTTGGACATTGCCATTTTATGATTTCTAGCTGATGATTTTTGCGTTTCCAGCAACAATATTTGAGCCAGCTTTTTTTAAACTTCACAGCATTTGAACTCGACTTCCTACAGTGCATTATATCCTGAAATCCCCCTTTTCTTGTAACAGCGCAAAGCATATGTCGGCAAAATGGGCTACGACCGCTTTTTTAGGTAAAGCGCGTCGAATATGGTGTGAGCCCGTAGCCGACTATCGCAATGCACTCTACCTCACGCCTAAATTCTTTTGTGAGCCACTTGCGCTCTACTGAACAATCGTTATTGTCTGGTAGGACAGGTGAGCACCGGCACCGAACCATCTTGGGCCAGATTTTTGCATTTTCCATATTGCCGTCTTGGTGTGTTCCTGTGTTTGACAGTGAGTATAACTGGCTTGTTCAATGGGTACATTCTGAATACCAATATTACGTTGGAAAAAAAGTCCTTCGAATCTTTGACCAAGATTTCGGACTAAATCTCCTTCTTTAAGCGACACCACCAATCCACATGGTAATCTCCATTGGTAACCAGGACTAGCGCTCACCTTCCGCACAGATTCTCAATTCCTCTACGACACCTACGATGAAAAGAAGAGGTGGACCTCATTTCAAAGTAGACCTTGATTTTCCAAATTTCGCTGTTGAGAGAATGAAGTAGTGACCAAAGGTGGTGGTAGTTGGAGGCCGCTAACCAGGGAGGTCGTTCAGGTCGTTTTGAAAACGGTTTTTGCATGATGCAGGGGCACGTTCATGGACTACCAAACTGACGTTCATTTTTCCTGAATGGTTCTTTGAATACCAAAAAAGTAGTGAAAAAGAAGTGCATGGATACCGATGAGTTTTGAGGTCCTATGGGCTCCACATCGCTTACAGCTTTAACCAGTTGTTGAGTGAGGGAGGGGTTCTGTCTCAGAGGGGGTCTTATTTGTGGCATGCGATCAAGAGTGAGCGGCTCCTTGGAATGTTTTGTTCAACAACCGGAGTGGTGTTTAGCTACAACGATCGGATGGCCTAGTGGATAGCGTGGAGGATTCTCGATCGGGCAGTGAGGGTGAGTGTTGATGGTTCGGCCCCCTCGGCTTGCGAGCTTCTGCAATTTTTTAGTTTCGCTATTCTCGCTTCTATGAATGCCTGTGCATGAGGATAACATGGATATTTGCCATTTATGGGCAAATTCTTAACGGTAGTACCTCGTAAGTCGGTGTTATTCTGCTAATACAAGTTTCTCACACCGTTGAGCAAGGCTGCCACTTTAAACTGATTTTTGTGTGTAAGTGAGTGATGAACCACATCTTCTCAATCGCAAACGTCCGATTCGGGTCGTCAGATTTTCGTACGAATCGATGTTCATAGCCAAGTGCGTGTTGACGAGGACGCCCACAACGCCAACGCCTCTGCTGTCGCATGTTCCGAGGAACAGTTCTTCTGCAGTCTCGTATACGGCGTGTAGCGGGCGATGCCTCCCCGTCTCGGTCAGTACGATGACGTCGTACTTGATCTTCCTGGCTTGCAACATCAGATCTTCGATGTCAGCTTCCGATGCAAGTGTCCGTGCGCTGAAAGTGCAGATCGTCATCCTAGTCCTTGGCGACTTAAATCTCCGTTGGACATCGCCCTGTCGGTGACTCCCTCAGGTTCAGGTTAATGAGGCCAATAATTACTGCTGTTTTCGGCGAGAAGAAATTTGACCATGCGTAGCTCGCCAGGCTCTGACGTGGCACCCTCCGCATTGGTACGGTGTTGGAACAGTACAAACCGTTCATCCCCACGCCACGTTGAGGCTGCGGATAGGTAACTTTAGCTCTGGTGCCATTTGTCTCCGATTCGGAACCACATCATTCTCCGAATGAATTCATGATGTACGCCGATATTAAGGGACGTTCAGCACTACTCTGCCGCCAAATTGCGTCAGCGCCAAAAATAATTGCCACCATCGTGATCAGGACCATCAGTTACCCCCTATAGACGAAGTTTCGCTCAAAAAATTTTTTTCGACCTTTTTGGGTTGTGGCGGACCATTTGGTCGACGATGACGACCGGAGTCCCACTCCTTCGTAGCGGCAATGACGTAACGATAACGTGGCGGGCCGCATCGCAGCCGTATCGCAAATTTGCTGCACCGAAGATCCTTCCATGCAGCTATAAGCTTGAATGCCGGTGGAATACCTGAACAACCATCGTAGACCTTTGTCAAACCCTAGCGGCTACTCGCTCGACAAAACTGTAATTCTCCCTACCGACAGAATAGATTCATTCAACATTTTCCGCTTTCAACTGCACTTGTAAAAATTACTGAAATTTTCTTTTTTTCTCAACGGTGCTATTCTTGTTGTTGGTTTCATGTTCATTTATCAATAAATAGGAAGATCTGAATAAAAGGCAAAGTATGACTTCAAAAGAAAAGCTCATGTGCGCGATCCACAATACACAAACCCAAAAAGGTCAAAAAAAATTTTCGAGCAAATCTTCGTCCATAAGGAATTGATGGTCCTGATCACGATTGGCAATTATTTTTTGGCGCTGAGCAATTTGGCGGCAGAGTAGCGATAGACGTCTCTTAATATGGGTGTACGTAATGAATTCAGTTGGAGAATGATGTGGTTCCGAATCGGAGACAAATGGCACCAGAGCTGAAAGTAAGGACTATATTTATGTTCATATCACTCACTTACACACAAAAATCAATTTTAAGTAGCAGTCTTGCTTAACGGTAGGAGAAACTTGTATTAGTAGAATAACACCGACTCACGGGGTACTACCGTTGAGAATTTGCCCATAAATGGCAAATATCCATGTTATCCTCATGCACAGGCATTCATAGAAGCGAGAATAGCGAAACTAAAAAATTGCAAAAGCTAGCAAGCCGAGGGGGGCCGAACCATCAACACCCACCCTCACTGCCCGATCGAGAATCCTCCACGCTATCTACTAGGCCATCCGATCGTTGTAGCTAAACACCACTCCGGTTGTTGAACAAAACATTCCAAGGAGCCGCTCACTCATGCCACAAATAAGACCCCCTCTGCGACAGAACCCCTCCCCCACTCAACAACTGGTTAAAGCTGTAAGCGATGTGGAGCCCATAGGACCTCAAAACTCATCGGTTTCCATGCACTTCTTTCTCACTACTTTTTTGGTATTCAAAGAACCATTCAGGAAAAATGAACGTCAGATTGGTAGTCTATGAACGTGCCCCACATCATGCAAAAAACCGCTTTCAAAAAGCGCGCCTTTTCTTGAACGACCACCCTGGTAAGTGCGGTAAGCTAGGTAACACTCGCTGTCGCTAGGCAGCACTCGCTGTCGTAGAGCATCGCCGGCACACCGCTGCCCGGTACACCTCGCCCTTGGGGGTCTGGGGTAGCGCCGGACGCAGGAAATACCGGTAGACTCTCCAATTCATCCAAGCCGCAGTTATCTGGGCCTTTACTGCCTGGTCCACGCCACCATCATGGGCCAGATCGCTCCCCAGGTGGCCGAAGTTCGTCACCCTTCTGATAGATTCTCCATAACGGTCCTTGCTGGGCTCGTTGCACTCTTCGGAGCTCAGTAACTCAGTATTCTTGACGTTCAACAGTAGGCCGTCGGCCTGTACCTCGTACCATTTTCGCATCTTCCCTTGAAGTTCTTCTGTGCTTTCCGCTATCACGGCAATGTCGTTGGCAAAGAGGATGGTCTCAGTGCCCCTTCATGGGTTCTTTTGTCATGACATCCAAGGTTAGTAGGAAAAGAAGGGGGCTAAGAGCTGACCCTTGGTGTACCCCAACCCTTATGTCTACCTCCCTTGTAAGGCCATGCGGGGTGTCTGCGACCTTTACCCCATCGTACATGTCCTTCACCAAGGAGATGAGGTGCTTGAGAACGTTCTAGTCTCTGAGAACACTCCAGAGTACAGGTCCCGGTGAGCGATCGAAGCCTTCGCGAGATCCAGGAAGTCTAGGTAGCAAGGTCGACTCTTCGCTATTTCTCCATTACCTGTCTGGCAATGAAGATGGCATCGGTGGTGGATCTCTCGGGCTTGGAGCCGAACTGTTCCTGCGAGATAGGGACAAGTCCCCTCAGCTTAGTGTTGACCAGGTCGTACAGCTTCATGGTACGTGATTGAACTTGATGCCGCGGTAGTTGAAGCACTCGGTCGCGTCTCCTCTCTGTTTGAAGATGGGGACGATTGTGCTGCTCCTCCACGCATCTGGCATCCTTCCTTCAGCCGTTACATTGTTCAAGAAGTCTGGAAAGCCAACTCACCCCATGCTATCACAAGAATGTGACTCACGGGCAAAAGTCGGACGGGATTCGAACCCGCATCTTCTGCTTACCGGGCAGTTGCGATCCCTATTACGCTACCGGGGTCACCCCATGCTCTCCAAGGGCCTTCCATGCCTCTATCGGTACCCACTGCTTTCCCAGCTTTCATTCTCCCTAACTCTCGGCGGACTTCATCCTTCGTCCAGGGAGTGATGGGACCTGCCGGCCGGTGGGCTATCATTGCAAGGGAAGTCTTCGTTCACAAGTCCCTCGAAGTATTCTTCCCACCTCTTCCTGACTTCGGCTGGTTTCCTGTGAATGGCTCGGTTGCTGCTCTTCACAGTCTTTACTACCCTGATGTCCTGAGCAGCGCGATACCGAGCTTTAGCCAGGCGGAAGACGAACTTGTCCCCTTCTCGCCCTTCCAGCTTGTCGTACAGGGCGTCCATTTCCGTATTCTTGGCCTTAGCAACGGCTGTCTTGGCGAGTCGCTTGCAGCTCTTGTAGGCAGGGTTCTTTGTCTTTATATGCTTCGTTCTTCTGCTTGACGATCCGCTGGACTTCCTCGTACCAGAACCAGGCTGCTTGGTCCTCTTACACCACCTCGCGTCTCCCCAGGACCTCCTTGCACACTGTAGGATGACCTCTGCTGCGCAGGTCCAATTGTCTCGGACTGGCCCATGTGGGTCTGGGAGCCCATCCTCTAGTATTCTTCGGCCGAGGGCTATCTTTTCTACCTTGCCCATTTTCCACCACCGAATTCTCCGCTCCGCTCTCATCCTCGTCTTCTTGGGAGGTCAATGGCGATGTCTGCCAGGAGAAGGCCTGTGCTGAAGGGCCCAGCTCTTCCCAGGCAGTACCTTGATATCCTTGACGTTTTGAGAGACGATCTTCTGACCAGGACATGGTCAATTTCCGTTTGTCTTCCCTCACCGCTGTAGGTGCTGCATATTGCTAAGTCGTGGGCTGTGGTTAGGTCAAGGATCTGTTCTCCCTCAGCGTTCTTTGCCCATATTCCTTGACCTCTGTGCACCCTTTCTAGACCCCTTCTGTCCCTCCCAACATGGCCGTTCAGATCCCCAGCTGTGGTGATGGTGAAGCAGTCCTCTTCCGGAACCGATCTTATGGCCTCGTCCAGGATCAGGCAGAACTCATACTTTTCCGTCTCGGAACAACCGGCTGGTGCGTACACGGTCAGTACTGTCCAGCACCCCTCCTTCGTGTCCATTCTCACTCCCATGATCCTGTCACTGATTCTGTTCACAGAAGAGACGCAGTCCTTCAGGAATTCTGCCAGCGCAATGGCCACGCCATTCCGTTTGGTGTCTGCTCCTTTGTAGAAGAGTTTGACGCCTTCTTCAATCTCGCGGGCCTTCGCACCCTTCCATCGCGTTTCCTGCAGGCATAGGACTTGAATATTCCTCCGTCTCATGAAGTCGGCAACCTTACGAGACTTCCCGGTACGACCCCATATTTAGGGTCCCAATTCGAACTGGCTTCTTTGGCCGAGGTCGTTCACCCCTGTAGCCCTCGCATAGTGACCACAGAACTCGGGCGAGGGTTCTGCGCGCCACTTCCGGGTGACGTCCTAGCTTTAACACCGATACTTTTGCGACTTGTCATGGTTGTTGTGACGGGTTCCTCATCAGCCGGCCTGTCAAGCCTCAGCATTCGTTTGCAACTTTCAATCATGGTTGCTGTGACGATGTTCTCCACCAGCCCACCTGTCAGCCTGGGCCTGACGCTGGTATCGTCCACATTCTTACAACTTTTGCAAGGCATGGTTTTTGCCTAGGTAGGGATCGAACTCGTAGCTCAGAGTGAGATGATGAGTCTACATTCTTAACCACTCGGCTATCCCTGCCCAACAAGTTTAATTCGATCACGGCGGAAAATGATGTTAACGCCAAACTGCCGCTTGCTAGTGCCTATTGGCGCCATATCGCGCCGGTTACAGATGCAAATATCAATTTTGTGCTGTGAGTCCTAATTAACTCCTACTCAAATTCCTAGCCTAAAGGAGCGTTTCTTGGGGTTTCTCAAGAAGCACTAAGTACTTGGAAAATCTTGATTCTTTTTTATTCGAAATATCGTTTGGAACTAACCAGCTTTCTCTTCCTCCCTATTGGATATTGACCTTCCACAAACGATTACAAAACGAAAAAGACATCGAACCAACGGCGACACCCAAAAAGTGAAGGAAAATGTTACGAGCCACCGGCTCATATTGTCGAACGGACACTCGCGTGTGAGTTACCGGCGTCGACATGTTAATGAAACAGAAAACTTCCCCATTCTTCCCTCCCCAGCTTCCCCTGGTCATTCAAAGCTTTACACGCACTAGCTCATGCCTTTACTCCTCGCTCGAGCTAGGATTTTCGCTGCGAGCAAATGCTCCGACTCCAATTGTTAAAATTTCCACGAATGAGAACGTAGAACAGGTAGGTCAAGTGTTTAGTACAGATGCTTATATAAGGTAACCAAAAAGTTCTGGAAAGTTCGTGTTTGTGCGTTTTTTTTTTGAGTGGCCATCATAGTCTCCTTTCTCTCCGATGGGTTAGTTGTATTCCGCGAGTAACTTCGGTCTACTGTACAAGTCATATATTCAGTCACTTTCGAATTCTCCTCACAATGCCTCGAGAAAATCAAAAGGTCACAGTTGTTGAGATGCATCTTCTGGGCGGTGCTGTTGCTTAAAGAATGTGCTCTCCACCGACGAAAAAACTTTTCGACCATAACTACCGGAATTGTTGTCTGCTCCTTCGAAAAGGACAGCAGAAGACAATGGCTGCGAAATCCGTCAGGCGAAGACTCTTTCCAGCCTCACTCTTGGTCTGAGGGGGGATCTGTGCCACCGGTTAGACCCCTCTTGACTTCATCGAGCGCATCGTAAAGACCGATGCTATCAACTACCAACACGTTCGCGTTTTCGCGATGTACTGAAGCCAGGGGTGTCGCAGCACTTCGGTCCGGATGGATTTGTGCTTCAGGAAGACTGGGCTCCAGCACATTCTGCCAGATCCACGACTGCCATTTGTGAAGAGCTGTTTCCGGGATTTTAAGGCAAGGACGTTTGGCCTTCCAACCCCCTTAGTCCAAAGCCGATGGATTACTCCATTTGGGGCAAAATTCTCAGGAATCCGATGCGCGAGGTGAACCACCAGAAAGCAGCGTTGCTGCGTGTCTGGGACGAAATTACAGTAGAAGAATGCACGACCACTGTCGGACACTTCAAAAAATGACTGAGCAAATGTATTAAGGCCGAAGGAGGCATTTTTGAACACATGTTGGAACTTGGTTGTATCTGTTTTGTTATTGATTTGATGAAAACTCCCAGTCTTTTAGGTTTAGGTTGCTAATATACTTTTTTGAATGGCACTTTTATACTACTAAATCTTTCGAAAAATTGCCAGAACTTTTTGGTTACCCTGTATACAGTATACATCAAATGAAGAGTCGAACACTATCAACATCTCACGACTCCAAATTTGAGGTTTGGGCAAAATGTCTATTTGGTAAAAATTTGTCCCAAAAAGTGACAAAAATAAGTATAATAGAATAACAATAAATAAAAAATACCACAAACATTGTGGCAGAAGTACCACATTCATTTGACGCTGAAACGCCTGGCGCCTCCAAAACCGTACAGACGTCATTGACAATACACCGGAACCACTAAAATCCCATAACCATTCGCTGATTACTGAATCGTAGATGTAACTCAACATGATGTATGCAAATGTAACGCTCGTCCAGTGCAAGAACGCCATACGAAAACATTTCAGAGAAGTTGTAACTAGTCGCATTTGCTGGGCGTTGGCTCTAGTGAGAGAGCCGTGCGTTTGTGTTCACGACTATTCCGCGATCAAGTGTTCCGTGAAATGCCTCTGCCGGTAGCCACGTCCGAAATCAAAGAGTGTGTCCCACATGAAAGTGCTAGATAAAGCGACCAGAGCCGTGTGACCATTCATGATGTTAACTGATTGGCGAGAGCACCACAGAAGGGTTCATCAGGCTTATTCTGTGGACTGAACAAGCAGCGGAACAGAGCCTGCCTCACTTATTCGTGAGCATAAGCGCTGCGAGCAAATGACGACCAGCCAGCAATCCTTCGATGATATAGGAAATATTCTGCGGTACTGAACAGCGCGGGCAATGAATGTTCTATAAAAGCTGCTCTTACATGTGTCTCTCCCGGAGATGCGGGTCCGGAAAAAATCACTTCAAGCAAGACCGCATGGACATTACCCAACCAATTTCCAACTTACCTTACAGCGAAAACGTATTCCCAATCAAATTATAATGAAGCCAGTCGCCTCGCCGGCGGAGGCCAGAGCGCCTCCGGTGATACGGCCCGGCTTTGCCACGCTTGCCTTCCCCCACATGTTTGACACACAAATAATATCCGGTTTCTCTTTTATTTGAGGTCAATCCTCCTTGACAACGTCATACAGCAAAGCAACGTCATACATACTGATTTCAACACTATTATCATGTATGGCATGACGGTAAGGAGAAGTGGTCAAGTGGACAGATGACAGAAAGGCCGGATATTCGTCGAACTTCAAACATGCGTTAAGAAGGCGCTAGGCGGCAGGAGGCCACGCCTGCCCGACAGAGCTGGCCCAATTCAAAGAGGAAGCGGGCAGTAAAACTGCCGATGCACCGAGGTTTGGTAAAAACAAGTACCTCGTGCTTGAGAGACGCTCCGCCCACTTTGGCGGGTCTCAACACACAACAGACGCACTAAACTCTCGCAAAATGTTTCCCTTCCCCAACTATATTTCGTGATTTCCAAAGTTGCTCGGGTCCAAAGCACGAAATTTCGTTTCAAGCACCACTCATTTGAGTACGCCCGCCTTTTGAGGACCTCTTCCCCATTTCGTCCGCTGGCCCATTGTGGACTTCACTCCACTTGTCCCGATGCACATGCTGCTCTGCAACACTTCGTGAATTTTTGAATTTGCCCCGCCCACCCCGACATATGCTCCGCCCACAGAAGGGTATCTATCTCACAGAGTAGCCGTGATCTTGCGTACATTTGCTCACATTTCTTCTAGTGAATGGAGTGCTCCGTAAATGTTTACAGATTTTCCTCGTTTGACCCGCGCCCCCCCCCCACACGCTTCGGCCACAACTGGTATTGCTCGCATTTCACAAACGAGACTCTTCGCTGAACTTAATCCACTTTTCCCTGGTGCATGGAGGGCTCTGGAACCGCTTCACATGTTTTAAGTTTGGCTCCGTCCACCTTGCCGCAGGCCGCGCTCAACGAAACTCGAATGTAGTACTCTAGAAGCGAACATTTTTTTGGAATGAGTACCTCATGTTTAAGAGAGCCCCCGCCCATTGTGGACGGATCCCAGCACACCACAAATATGGCGGTCTCTCGCTAGACGATTATTTGCGAAACAGACTTTTCGGCAATCTCAAATCTCTCTCGAGGACCGAGTTACCAACTTTTGTGGGGAGCCGCTCATCCCGCCCATTTCAGGTACGTCTCCTCTATGGGCTCTGCCAATACTTTGCCAATCTTCCCCCGTTTTTTCCTCACCTCAAGGCTGCTTTGGAGCCGAAACGCAAATTTTTCAGTGACACACGAAGCACCACCCACTTCAAGGACGCCCCGCACATTTCGGATGTATCCCCACCATTTGGTCTCCCATCCCTTTGCTATGCTTAACCCACATTTTCGAAATCTCAGAGCTATCTGTAGCCGAATTATGAGACTTTTCCCTGACACGGAAGCACCGCCTATCTCAAGTATACCCTGTCCGTTACGGGTGTTTCTCCGCCATTTGGTCTGGCAGCCCTTTGGTAACCCTATTACCCTTTTCCCACCTCTCGAGGCAGCTCTGAGCCGAATTTGAAGTATTAATTTTCAGTGATACCGTTAGGCGCATGCCCCGCCCTTTTGTGGGCGGGCATTACCACAGACTACGGATGCTTTTTAAGTCTAAGCCCATGTCCTACTAAGGCCTTGCCTCCCACCTCTCCGCTTTATTCTTCTGGAAGAACTTCGGAATTGAATTTTCGCACAGACAAACAAAAAAACAAGTAACAAAGAACAAACAGACGTAGCATAATATATAGTGGGTGATGGTTATTCAGTGATATTACAATATTGAGAAATAAAACTTTCACAAATTATTACGGGTGCTTGTCTAAATTTGATATCATTTTGTTCCCAATTATGGTTAGTGTAGGAAGGAAGTTGGTCACAAATTAGTGCTGATGGGCTGAATACACTTACCAAAGGCATACCCTTACAATGTTTTCAACTACTGTAAAATGCTTGAGACAGCATGATTTCTTGAAAGTATCTTCTCCAATGATTCATAGAAAAGTAAAACTGAACATACTTCTTCGATGGTGAGACACTCGTGCTCATCATTTGACACACAGATATGTCAGTGAAATGCTGGACGAAAGAATCCCATGGCATCCTGTAACGAGGTGCTTTACGATGGCCCAGCTGTCAGCTTGATAGGTTGGTCAGGGTTTACGTTACATACGGTAGTACCTTAGCGTCTGTCACGAGCCCTTTGTCGCCATGACTAATGAGTACAAAGTCTAATTGTGTCTTGGTACTCCCTCTGTAGAACGTGATCAGGGTACAGCATCATGATGTGTGAAATGGTGCTGTCAGTATGACCCCTCCCCTATCTTCTGGTCCTAACTGTGTGATCTAACGAGAAGGATGGAGACGCAACGATCCGCTTGCTCGCCTACAAAGACTCAACGATTCGCCTGCTCGCCTGCCGAAAGAGGCCTCTCGGTTAGCAGATAAACTGAGGCCCTCAACACCATTAAATAAAGACAATACAAGTAAGAACACTACCCTTAGGTGCTTGTACCAGATATATCCGGCCCTCACAATTTTGGTAGGTGAAAATGTGAACTATTATATGGATAAACTACATAATTATGGTATAAACAAAATAATACAAAACAAAAGCAATTACATACAAATATTGCTTATATTAATCCCAGATTACCTATACTGCTGTGGAAAGCCGGAACATCAACCATACTCTGCGCATAAATTTCTCAAGGAAGGAGGTAGCCGCTGGATGTGGCCTGCGCAGCGATCCGAGCCCAAAATAGCGCTGAAGCGTTGACTGTCGACGGAGTGTGTAGCAACAGAATCGTCCAGTGCAGCTGGTGGGCGGGGCCTGCGACATCCTTGCGGTGAGAAGACGAATCATGCGTCTGGCCGTTGGGATGTTGAAGGGACGGTAAAGATTGATATCACCGTATTGATATCAGATCGAGTTTTATGTTCAGCGAGGGTTTAGTTTTTAGTTTTTCCTTTGTTTTTCCATAGAGTAGGAAGAGTTTACTAGAACATGAACTTCATTAGGGTCTTTACATTTTCTCTGGTAGTCATCTTTTACAGCAGCTCACAGGAAAACCTGACCATTCATCTATTATATTAAATGTTGACGCTGGCGACTGCACGAATCATGTGAACTACATAAACATAGGGAGATACTTGGTTTCTTTTGTATTTGTCTATTTCCTGAAGTTCCGTCTATGGATCCGCCAAACAATTGTGTGTTACTATCGAAAAAAACATCCTTAGATGTTCAATTATTGAGTAAACGTTGCGGATGTAAGCTGTAGTAAATCAATTGCTCCAATTGCAAAGCTATAGACTAGCAAATGCACGTTGAGCTGCTGCGTCATTCGCCGCGCGACGAACCGCGTGCGGCTGGCGCTGCCCCGGACGATTCTGTTGCACGTCTCCCGTGCCCAGGGGGTATCGCGGTTCGTTCTCCGAGCCTTATCACTTTTTCAGGAGAAGGCCTCTTGAAAACATGTCAACGTCATCTCTGTTGTTGTGTTTTTTAGCTACTCGGGATCTCATTAGGTTGTTGCATAAGTTCTTATACACGTGTTTGATCCTCTCCTATTTCGTTCGCATGGATGTTGGTATTACGGCATCACGTGTGCGTGACGTGTACATTATACTCTTTCATTACACTAGCTATCACTCACCGAGCTTCCATTTGCAATAAACAAAGTCGCACAATTTGCAGTGTGACAAAACGTACATGCGCCACTGTTTGGTATCGCTCCACTATTTCGGCTGGAATGCAAAGGAAGCCCATACCAAGCTGGTGGATACATAAGGTGAGGCACGTCGTCACTACATCAACTGCAGAATTGGTTCGCCAAATTCAGCGACAGGAGACTTTTCCCGTCGCCGTGGACCGGTGCAGACGCGCCCGAGAGGATGGCTCCGAGTTCGGGTCTGGCCGATGGAGATGTGATTTGGAAGTACTATGTGTCCCACCGTGGGGGCGGGGAGCCGCGTACCTCACAGCAGGGAAATAGAGGCCATGCTTAGGCTATGATCATTCGACGGTTGCACGTGGACTAGAAAGCTCGCGCAAGATAGGCAGGGTTGATGGTATGGACCGGACGCACCTGGAATGGAAAAAACCAATATTTCCTTCGTGGACCCCGGGCTGAAGCTGAGCGCTGGCGGTTACATCGACCAACTCAAGAAGAATATCTTTTCCACATGTCGTCCCCCGTACCTTCTTGGAAACTTTGTACTGCTACAGCATTGGGTGCCACCACGTGAAGTTGAAGGGCGTTGGAGAAAACTCTCGCCTACCTGGAATGGACGGGGGCTGAGTACCTAAAGAAGATGGAATATCTAAGTAGGTCACCTGACCTGAATCCCCTCAATTAGCCGGTTCGAGCGGAGTTCAATAGGGTAGTCTACGGTGGCGGAGAAATCTACCACCTCGGTGATCTCAGGGACCATATCGCAGTTGCGTGCAAGAATCTCTCAATGGCGCTCCTCCAGAAGGCTGTGGCAGAGTGTCGTAATAGTATTTAATATGCTCTTTAATATGGTGGTGGAAATGTCCGATCAGAGTTTATAAAGTGTAAGTTATAGCGCCCCGAAATTCAATGAAGCAAAGTGACTTTTTTTGGGCCCCCTCCCACTGTATATATACCATTTTCACTTAAAATCGGACACTTTTCAAATCAAATCGGACACACCCCTTACAATTAGGTGGTTGATAACCAGACCACACTAGGTATTGTTGCAAGCCCCGCCCCATTATTCCCGCCCACTTCTCAGCGCGGACAGGGTTTTCCGAGATGCTCCATGAAATCTGCTCCTTCGACTTTTTTTCGTTTTTGCCCTTTGCACACACACTTCAATAGAAAAGGACTGATACCTATACAGATCTGACCCGCCCACTCAACATTGAAGTTACGTAAGTGCTGGATATTTATAACTTTTTTCGGCGTAGTTCTTTTCACATCCAATCTTCACTAAACAAATAACCATGCACAGCACACCAGGCCCCGCCCCTCTCGACCCCGCCCACTTGTGTCGCGGTAATTTGCCCGGCACTGTCTCAATACATTTGATCTATAAAAAGAAATCTGATCTGAAAAAATTGATACTACATAGAAAAAAAATAATTAAACTTTCAACTGTGGGCCAGTTTGGCCTACCCTTCGTGTGAAAATTGTGAATCATTATTTTGTTAACTAATTCTCACTAGGGAAGGTCGTCAGGTCGAAGGGGCCATTTGTGATGGGATGTAGATCCACTAGACATGGTTTTGGACGCTGATCTTTGAATCTGCCTTCGAAAAATGCAAAGCGATTCTCTGAACGAAAGTTTATGAGCAGCGTATACCACGCAACAGGTCATGGATCGGATCCCTGCTGAGCTTAAGCTTTTTTGCTTGTTGCGCAAACGTGCAAAAAGTGCTTTTGCCCGTGCTTGTCGAAGAAAAGTTTGCCTCTATTTATTACTGGCGCTTGACTTCCTTGTAGAAGCGCTGCAGTGCACTGTATCTACAAGGAGGTCCAAGCGCAGTAATAAATGGAGGCCAATTTTTCTTCAGGCAAGCTGCAAGTGGGAACTGAGTAGAAATGACGGCAATGCGTGGGTAAACGTGATCATAAACGTTTACCACGCATGCCGTCATTACTACTCGTTCAGAGAATCGCTTTTGCGATTTTGAAGGCAGATTCAAGATCAGCATCAAAACCGCGTCTAGTGATCTACATCTCATCACAAATGGCCACTTCGACCTGACAACTCTTCCCTAGTCAGTTCTTTCAAATGTTATAATCGTTGCGAATACTCTCAAAGAATACACATGCCCTTTTATTTATCCGAATAATACGCATTTTCACTTCAAATTCACACACGTTACGAAGCAAACTACACACCACATTTCCAAATCAAATTCAGCACAACTTAATGGGCCGGCAATTCATCAACCAGATCACCCAGACCACATTGCGAGCCCCGCACCGACGGCCAACGTCTACTTTGTCAGCGCGGGCATGGATTTTCAAACTTCTTTCATAATTTCTGCTTCTGTGACTTTTCTTGTCTTTTGCTGTTTCCCCACAAAGTCTTCACTGGAAAAGAGCCAGGCATCGACACATGGCCGGACTCCGCCCATTCTCTGAAGGCTTGGCGATCTAGCTCCGCCCCTTTGCCCACGCATGACATGTTTTTTGGCGAAATTTGATGTTTTTTTTCAAATTTTTGCATTTTTGAGCTGCTACGTGAAAGCCCGCCGTCTGTGAGAGGCTCGCCCCCCTTTTAAAGGAACCCCGCCCCCACTTTTTCGAAAATGGTGCAAATTGCTGTGTAGAGTCTTCGCTGGCAATGTGAGGGTAATGCTGATCATTCGAGCTTTGCCTGATTTTCTTGTTCTGAGTGACGAACGAGAGCCTAGTAATGCGAGCCAATAAACACCATTTCGAAAAGTGAGTGGGGCTTCAAAGTGGGCGGAACTCCCCTCCCCAGTGGGCGGGGCTTCACGTGAGAGCCACGAAACTTTGGAGAAAATATCAAAATTCCGCGGAAGAAGTGGGCGTGGTCAAGGGGGTGGAGTAAAAAGCATAACCGCTCACTGTTTACCGATATCAAATGTATACCATCGCTCCATAGATTTTTGAGTTCTGCCAATAGTTTTCCTCTTAAAGTGAGTTCGCCGCTAAAGAACATGGTCAGCTCAAACACATTGAGGGTGTATGAGACTATCAGCCCCCAGCTGTCGATGTTGTGGTTGTCCCCCGCCAAAACTGCACGGGTCGCAGAGTACGGGGCCGTGGGGAAAGTCGAAATTCCTTGCTACAGACACGCCCTCACGTTTATGCTAAACCATCCGCGCGCACGGCCGTGCAGCTCCCTTGGCTTTTGCAAGTCCTGTTATTGTTTTGTTTGTTATTTAAAATACAAGTACACGACGCAATTTCTTTATGCGGATAACATTTTAGGTGGGCTGCAAAATAATGAACCGAAGATGATGACAAGGGCCAGTACTCGAGAGCAACTGTGCTGTTTCTGCAATATCCCTCAGAAGGGCCCCGCATTCCCACAGAACATGACATTAAAAACAGACAACGGTGACAATAAAACATGATAATACAAGCAAAACGCAATTTCCTAATTTTCTATTTCTATTTATTTCCTATTCTATTTCTATTTTTTTTTATTAATTAATTTCCATTTGAGGTATTGCTAATGCTTCAAAGTCTGATAGAAGGTGATGAAGATGATAAAGGCTAGAAATGAAGAACAACGAATTGTAGATGTAAATAAAACAAAATTGAAAAAAAGCTAAGGAAATTCAATAAATTAAAAGTCTTCGTGTGCTTTCCTGGCGATTTCGGCTCGAATCCGGCTCTAATGGCCATAGAAATACCTGAATAACGACTGGGACGCTTAGGCCGTTTTATTTTGATGTTTTGTGGGAATGCTTGGCCTGGCGAGGGCTGTTGCAGAAGCAGCACAGTTGCTCTTGAGTTCTAGCCCTCGTCATCATCTCATTATTCTTATTTGCAAAACCTAAAATGTTATCCGTATAAGGAAATTGCGTTGTACTTTATTCAAAGCCGCAATTACAGGACTTGGCAAAAACCAAGTGAGGTGGCACGCGACCGCGCCGCGCCGCGACGGTGTTTGTTAAAAACGTGAGTTTGCAAAAACGGGCGGCGGTAGCAAGGAATTACAACTTTCCCACGTCCTGTACTCTGACCCGTGCAGTTTTGGGCGGGGGACCACGACACATAGACAGCGGGGGCTGATAGTCTCATACACCCTCAATGTGTTTGAGCGTACCACGTGTCTTTAAATAAAGTCATCAAATGTACAATCACTAGTGTTATCTGATTACCGCACTTTGGCGGCGAACCGACTGGCATCAAATGTGGCCTTTCGACGACCTGTGGTCAAGAGTTTGGCTGTCTATGTAATAAAATTCAGAATTCAGACACTGTAAACGAAATAATTCGTGCTAAGGCACGCGTCGCCCACTGTGTGCGGGCCTCAATCGTCACAGACACACTCAACTCTCGCCACATGTTCTCTTCTCCAACAATTTTCTGATCTCCTCACTCAAGTCCGAATTAACAAATTTCATAGCGAGCTCAGCCCAGCTTCCCAACAGGGCTCGTCCGCTTGTGGATACCTCACATTTCGTCCGCTGACCCGATGGGAATTCAGTCCATTGTCCATGTGACTCTGTTGCTACGCAACCGAGCCGTGAATTTCTCAAACTCTCGCCTGCCCACTTCGACAGCATGCTCCGCCCACAACGGGAATGATACTCATTCAATAGTCGAAACCGTGCACAATTTTTCTCACATGTTGTTGGTGTATGGAGTGCTCTGGGGGCGTTAAACGGGTTTCTGAGCTGGCTTCGTACTCGCCACATCCGCTCAAACGTGAGTGCACACATCTCCTAACCTGTGACCGCCTCTGAGCTTGATTCTCGTTTTTTCCAATGTCCGGAATCGCACTGAAATCGTTTTTTTTTGGCTCCACCCACCTTTGTGGAGACCTGTCCACCATGGGTGCGTCCCATCGATCTCGACCACTGACCCTTCGCTGACCAAACCCATCTTTCTTCCGGTTTCTGAAGGTTCCGGAACCGTTTTACTGGATGTTTTTTTGTTTGTGCTCCAACTCACCCAAAGCAGGCTCCGCCCACAGCGTGTGCGTCCCACACTTCTCGACAACCTCGCTGATCTTGATCCCCACTTTTTTTTCCTGGTGTTCTGAGTGCTCTCATACCGCTTCGCAAAACACTCGATTTAGCTCCCCCACCTCACGCAGGCCCCGCCACAACGGCGTGCGTCCCACACTTTTTTGTCCGACGGACTCCTCGCTCATCTTAACCACTCGCAATCTTTTTTCCAGTGTCCGGATTCGCTCTGGAACTTGAGGCGGTCGGATGGCGTGCCCGCCAGCTGTCATTTGTTAGATGGACGCTGCTGGCCGTAATTGCCCCTCCACCGAGCCCCTTAAAGCCGTTCTCTTGATCGGACAACTCATCAAGGGCCATTCCTACCTTGGTTCTCGTAGTTGATTGACCAACACTGATACGGCGCAACATTGCGAAGTGATACGTAACTACGCATACTGCGTTTCTTTTGGGCTCTTTTTGAACCACATTTCGACTTTTCCCCCAAACCCTCCACTGCGACCTCATCACTATAATTGGCCACTGATAAGTTTTGTTCGGTTGCCTAAATACTTAATTTCCATGCTATTTGCTTGGCTGGAAGAGCATAGGTTCATTGACCATTATAGGATCATGAACCATTTCTTCATTTCCGCGTTTTCCCGCTCTGTGATGTTGTCCATTCTTCTTGTTTTGGTGACACCACTTCTCCAAATTGGATGCCTGATCGGGATGGGTGCCAACAATCTTCAAGTCCGCATGCAACGAGTCCATCCATGCGCTGCTTGGGCGTTTCTCTAGGCCGCTGTCCAGGAATCTCAAGCTCAAGACCACACTTGACAGTACGACGGTAGAATTTGCGCGCAGTACATGAAAATACCATAAAAGACAGAGCTTTCGCGCGCTTTTCGAATCTCTTGCATATATTTCGTTCCAAACGCAATCCATACGCGTGTGGCCAGCCGTCGAGCCGCAAATAATTTATTATATCCATCGCTCCGATGCCAGCTGCAAACTTCTTGATCCTACCACCAGTAGTCAGCACGGTATGTCGTGACAGGTCTAACGACGGTTCTAATAGTTTTCGTCGTAGCGCACGTAGTCCTTACAGTACAGGGGGGGGGGGAGCAAAAAAAGTCATTTCGGCGAGTCACATATCAGCAAAGTTTTGCAGCCCAGACAGGGAAGTGGATATGAGTACCAGGGTGGAAGATACCCCGAGCGATCTCCTAATATAGCTGAGCAGGCTGCCCGCCAATCGCCTTCATGTACGCCAAAATATGAAGTCATCCTCCAGTCGGCGGCCTGACTGGAGAACACCTTTGTGAATCAACGGTCGGGGGGCTGATAGTCTCATACACCCTCAATGTGTATGAGCGTGCTATGTGTCTTTAAGCTGCTCCATACATTTAGAAAAGGTTGAGCTAGAAGTCTCAGCAAGGGAATCTTAAAACGATGCTTTGGAATCAATTCCAAGAAATTCAAAGTTGGCAAGCTTAACCTCGCCGATCTTGGGCAGGCTCACGTCTGTTCCACCTGAAATTTTATGCTAATAGTTGAATGTTTCGCTGATATGTTTCGCATGTTCTGAGAGCAACTTTCGTGCTCTATAACGGGAATCTGATCTCCAGAGCTGTTTACTTTCTGTTAATTTCAGGTTATCATTACGGAACATGAGGTCGATGAGAAATAGCGTTCCCAATTTCCACGAATTTCATGCTAATAATTGAATGTTTCGCTAGTGTGTTTTGTACACACTGATAGCAAATTTCGTGCTCTATAACAATGCGGTGCAGTTCTTTCAAAAATCTGTTTGAATTTCTTGTTTTTCAGGTTGGTAATATGGAATGTCAGGTCGATAAGCATCAGCACTTCAGACATCTCCTCCTTTTCGCATTCAATAGAGGTATTAAAGCTGCTGGTGCTGCTCGGGAAAATTGCGAATTGTACAGAGAAGAGGCCCTCCCTCTCAGAACAGCTCCAAATAGGTAGACGAGCATCGCCCCTGACGACTTCGATGAGGACTGCCTTAACCATCTTGCCCGTGATAGTCCGCGCAGTACAACGAGAGAACTGGCACACATTATGCAGTGCTCGTTTTTTATAGTGTTGTAAATACTGTGTTCGAAATTTATTAAGGAAAACAAAAAAATCGTGAGCTATGGGTCGACCGGATGTCTGCAAGGTGAACGTTGTCGGTTGTGCTTTTTCCAGAATCAATTGTGAGCCTTAATACTGACTGACCTGACTGATCGGTGGGAGGAGGACAATGGAGAACATATTTTGACTAGTTTATTGAACATCTATGTTTTTATAGTGTTGTAAATAATGTGTTCGAAATTTACTAAGGAAAACAAAGGAAAAATCGTGAAGTATGGGTCGACCGATGTCTGCAAGTTCAGCGCTGTCGGTTTTGCTTTCCTCAAAATCAACTGTGAGCCGTCCTAATATTAATCTGTTACTCTATGCCTTACTCAAACCATGGCGATTCTATTGAGCTGCTCTAGGAGCTTTGAACTTTCCGTGGACAACGGTAGGGAGAAGTCGGGAACGCTAATTCTCCTACCTCACGTTCCGTAATGATAATCTGAAATTAACAGAGAGTAAACAGCTCTGTAGAACAGATTTCCATTGCAGTGTTATAGAGCACGAAAATTGCTCTCAGAACATGTGAAACATATAAGCGAAACATTCAACTATTAGCATAAAATTTCAGTGGAACAGACGTGAGCCTGCCCAATATCGGCGATCTGAAGGTTGCCAACCTTGAAATTCTTGGAATCATTTCCAAAGCATCCTATTGAGATTCCTGTTGTGACTTCTAGCTCAACCTTTTCCACATGTATGGAGCAGCTTAAGCGATTTTGCAATTCGAGTAGACGTAAATAGAGGCAGTTGTCGAAGGTGCTAATTTTTGCCGACTTTACTTTCAAGTTCAACGACTAAAAAGTTCGCAAAAATTAATCCCTCAACCGAAGCTGTTTTGATATTTTTATATTACGAGAAGTTTCCCATCAGGTGATATCAAGCTTGCTTGCAAAACATTTCATCTTTGAAACAAAATTTTCAGAAGAAAAAAAAGCCATTACTTATGTGCCAACAGAATAGTTCCAGAGCACTCCAGAACCGGAAAAAAAGTAGATTATGGTCAGCAGAGGGTGGCCAGTGAGGATTGTGGGGCACAAACATTGTAGGCGGGGCCTGCTCCGAGGTGGGAGGAGCCAAATAAAAATCCTGTAAAGCGGTCCCAAAGCACTTCAAAGACCGAAACAAATCGTGTTGGTCGCCCAGAGAAATTTATAAATGTTGTGCACAGGGCCAGCCCGAGAAGGGCGGAGCCGGCAAAAAAAATCTGCAAAACGGTTTCAGAGCGGTCCAGACACCGTCATCATGTAAGCAGAGATGTGCAGGACCTCAACTGGATATATGACAAGAGTTGAGTGTGTCTGTGGTGTGTTGCAAACCGCTCCCAGTGGATCGAGCACACGACGTACTTATTCTTACTGAGTTTTAGCGCGTATTCTGCCATACTCTTAACCACCGGTCGTCATAGGTATTAGATTCGCCCTCGGCGGCTGCCAGCGCTCCTCCTCCTGTGATACGGCCTAAGCTGGCCGGACGGGCACGGCTTCGCCACACATTCCTTCCCCAGCTATTCTCTCGCCTGTGCCCATAATCGACATACCTTAGTAGCACTTCATACTCAGTAATAATCAAAATAGCAGGGATGATGTATTTGTCGAGGAGCTTTAACCATGAGTACAGAACAAAAGCCTGATAGCATTTGAGTCTGAAAATATGTGAGAGAAAGTACGCGCGAGGAAGCCGCGCCGCCCGGCACTGGTTCTAATACATTTGATCTATAAAAAGAATCTGATCTGAAAAAATTGATACTACATAGAAAAAAAATAATTAAACTTTCCAAACTGTGGGCCAGTTTGGCCTACCCTTCGTTGAAAATTGTGAATATTATTTTGTTAACTAATTCTCACTAGGGAAGGTCGTCAGGTCGAAGGGGCCATTTGTGATGGGATGTAGATCACTAGACACGGTTTTGGATGCTGATCTTGAATCTGCCTTCAAAATTCGCAAAGCGATTCTCTGAACGAAAGTTATGAGCAGCGTATACCACGCAACAGGTCATGGATCGGATCCCTGCTGAGCTTAACTTTTTTGCTTGTTGCGCAAACGTGCAAAAAGTGCTTTTGCCCGTGCTTGTCTGAAGAAAAGTTTGCCTCTATTTATTACTGGCGCTTGACTTCCTTGTAGAAGCGCTGCAGTGCACTGTATCTACAAGGAGTCCAAGCGCAGTAATAAATGGAGGCAAATTTTTCTTCAGGCAAGCTCAAGTGGGAACTGAAGTAGAAATGACGGCATGCGTGGTAAACGTGATCATAACGTTTACCACGCATGCCGTCATTACTACTCCGTTCAGAGAATCGCTTTGCGAATTTTGAAGGCAGATTCAAGATCAGCATCCAAAACCGCGTCTAGTGATCTACATCTCATCACAAATGGCCACTTCGACCTGACAACCTTCCCTAGTCAGTTCTTTCAAATGTATAATCGTTGCGAATACCTCAAAGAATACACATGCCCCTTTTATTTATCCGAATATATACCATTTTCACTTCAAATTCACCACGTTACGAAGCAAACTCACCACCACTTTCCAAATCAAATTCACCACACTTAATGGGCCGGCAATTCATCAACCAGATCACGCCAGACACCATTGCGAGCCCCGCACCGACGGCCACGTCTACTTGTCAGCGCGGGCATGGATTTTCAAACTTCTTTCATAATTTCTGCTTCTGTGACTTTTCTTGTCTTTTGCTGTTTCCCCACAAACTCTTCAACTGGAAACGAGCAGGCATCGACACATGGCCGACTCCGCCCATTCTCTGAAGGGCTTGGCGATCTAGGTTCCGCCCCTTTGTCCACGCTGACATGTTTTTGCGAAATTTTGATGTTTTTTTAAATTTTTGCATTTTTGAGCTGCTACGTGAAGCCACGCCGTCTGTGAGAGGCTCCGCCCCCTCAGGAACCCCGCCCCCACTTTTTCGAAAATGGTGCAAATTGGCTGTATAGAGTCTTCGCTGGCATGTTAGGGTAATGCTGATCATTCGGGACTTTGCCTGATTTTCTTGTTCTGAGTGACGAACGAGAGCCTAGTATGCGAGCCAATAAACACCATTTCGAAAAGTGAGTGGGGCTTCAAAGTGGGCGGAACTCCCCTCCCCAGTGGGCGGGGCTTCACGTGAGAGCCACAAACTTTGAGAAAATATCAAAATTCCGCGGAAAGAAGTGGGCGTGGTCAAGGGGGTGGAGTAAAAGCATAACCGCTCACTGTTTAGCCGATATCAAATGTATACCATCGCTCCATAGATTTTTGAGTTCTTGCCAATAGTTTTCTCTTAAAGTGAGTTCCCGCTAAAGACACATGGTACGCTCAAACACATTGAGGGTGTATGAGACTATCAGCCCCCCAGCTGTCGATGTGTGGTGGTCCCCCCGCCCAAAACTGCACGGGTCAGAGTACGGGGCCGTGGGAAAGTCGAAATTCCTTGCTACACCGCCCTCACGTTTATGCTAACACCATCCGCGCGGCACGGTCGCGTGCAGCTCCCTTGGCTTTTTGGCAAGTCCTGTTATTGTTTGTTTGTTATTTAAAATACAAGTACAACGCAATTTCTTTATGCGGATAACATTTTAGGTGCTGCAAAATATGAACCGAAGATGATGACAAGGGCCAGTACTCGAGAGCAACTGTGCTGTTTCTGCAATATCCCTCAGAGGCCCCGCATTCCCACAGAACATGACATTAAAAACAGACAACGTGACAATAAAACATGATAATACAAGCAAAACGCAATTTCCTAATTTTTCTATTTCTATTTTTATTTCCTATTTCTATTTCTATTTTTTTATTAATTTCCAATTTGAGGTATTGCTAATGCTTCAAAGTCTGAATAGAAGGTGATGAAGATGATAAAGGCTAGAAATGAAGAACAACGAATGTAGATGTAAATAAAACAAAATTGAAAAAAACTAAGGAAATGCAATAAATTAAAATCTCGTGTGCTTTCTGCGATTCGGCTCGAATCCGGCTCTAATGCCATAGAAATACCTGAACTAACGACTGGGACGCTTAGGCCGTTTTTATTTTGATGTTTTGTGGGAATGCTTGGCCTGCGAGGGCTGTTGCAGAAGCAGCACAGTTGCTCTTGAGTTCTAGCCCTCGTCATCATCTTCAATTCTTATTTTGCAAAACCTAAAATGTTATCCGTATAAGGAAATTGCGTTGTACTTGTATTTCAAAGCGCAATTACAGGACTTGGCAAAAAGCCAAGTGAGGTGCACGCGACCGCGCCGCGCCGCGACGGTGTTTGTTAAAACGTGAGTTTGCAAAAACGGGCGGCGTAGCAAGGAATTACAACTTTCCCACGGTCCTGTACTCTGACCCCGTGCAGTTTTGGGCGGGGGGACCACGACACATAGACAGCTGGGGGGCTGATAGTCTCATACACCCTCAATGTGTTTGAGCGTACCACGTGTCTTTAAATAAAGTCATCAATGTACAATCACTAGTGTTATCTGATTACCGCACTTTGGCCGGCGAACCGACTGGCATCAAATGTGCCTTCGACGACCTGTGGTCAAGAGTTTGGCTGTCTATGTAATAAAATTCAGAATTCAGACACTGTAAACGAATAATTCGTGCTAAGGGCACGCTCGGCCCACTGTGTGCGGGCCTCAATACGTCACAGACACACTCAACTCTCGCCACATGTTTCTCTTCTCCAACAATTTTTCTGATCTCCTCACTCAAGTCCGAATTAACAAATTTCATAGCGAGCTCAGCCCAGCTTCCCAACAGGGCTCGTCCGTCTTGTGGATACCTCCACATTTCGTCCGCTGACCCCGGATGGAATTCAGTCCTATTGTCCATGGTGACTCTGTTGCTACGCAACCGAGCCGTGAATTCTCAACTCTCGCCTGCCCACTTCGACACATGCTCCGCCCACAACGGGAATGTATACTCATTCCAATAGTCGAACTCGTGCACATTTTTGCTCACATGTTGTTGGTGTATGGAGTGCTCTGGGGGCGTTAAACGGGTTTCTGAGCTTGGCTTCGTACCTCGCCACATCCGCTCAAAACGTGAGTGTCACACATCTCCTAACCTGTGACCGCCTCTGAGCTTGATTCTCGTTTTTCCAATGTCCGGATCGCACTGAAATCGTTTTTTTTCTGGCTCCACCCACCTTGTGGAAGACTCTGTCCACCATGTGTGCGTCCCACGCTTCTCGACCACTGACCCTTCGCTGACCAAACCCACTTTCTTCCGGTTTCTGAAGTGTTCCGGAACCGTTTTATGGATTTTTTTTGTTTGCTCCACTCACCCCAAAGCAGGCTCCGCCCACAGCGTGTGCGTCCCACACTTCTCGACAACCCTCGCTGATCTTGATCCACTTTTTTTCCTGGTGTTCTGAGTGCTCTCATACCGCTTCGCAAAACACTCGATTTAGCTCCACCCACCTCACGGCAGGCCCCGCCCACAACGCGTGCGTCCCACACTTTTTGTCCACTGACTCCTCGCTCATCTTAACCACCTCGCTAATCTTTTTTCCAGTGTCCGGATTGCTCTGGAACTTGAGGCGGTCGGATGGCGTGCCCGCCAGCTGTCATGTTGTTTCTAGGACGCTGCTGGCCGTAATTGCCCCTCCACCGAGCCCTTAAAGCCGTTCTCTTGGATCGGACAACTCATCCAAGCCATTCCTACCTTGGTTCTCGTAGTTGATTGACCAACACTGATACGGCGCCAACATTGCGAAGTGATGACGTAACTACGCACACTCGTTTCTTTTGGCTCTTTTTGAACCACATTTCGACTTTTCCCCCCAAACCCTCCACTGCGAACCCTCACTATTAATTGGCCACTGATAAGTTTTGTTCGGTTGCCTAAATACTTAATTTCCATGCTATTTGCTTGCTGGAAGAGCATAGGTTCATGACCATTATAGGATCATGACACATCTTCATTTCCGCGTTTTTCCCGCTCTGTGATGTTGTCCATTCTTCTTGTTTTGTGACACCACTTCTCCAAATTGGATGCCTGATCGGGATGGGTGCCAACAATCTTCAAGTCCGCATGCAACGAGTCCATCCAGCGCTGCTTGGGCGTTCTCTAGGCCGCTGTCCAGGAATCTCAAGCTCAAGACCACACTGACGTACGACGGTAGAATTTGCGCGCAGTACATGAGAATACCATAAAAGACGAGCTTCGCGCGTTTTCGAATCTCTTGCATATGATTTCGTTCCAAACGCAATCCATACGCGTGGTGCCAGCCGTCGAGCGCAATATTTATATATCCATCGCTCCGATGCCAGCTGCAACTTCTTTGATCCTACCCCAGTAGTCAGCACGGTATGTCGTGACAGGTCTAACGACGGTTCTATAGGTTTTCGTCGTAGCGCACGTAGTCCTTACAGTACAGGGGGGGGGGCAAAAAAAGTCATTTCGGCCGAGTCACATATCAGCAAAGTTTTTGCAGCCCAGACAGGGGAAGTGGATATGAGTACCAGGGTGGAAGATACCCGAGATCTTCCTATATAAGCTGGAGCAGGCTGCCGCCAATCGCCTTCATGTACGCCAAAATATGAAGTCATCTCCAGTCGCGGCCTGACTGGAGAACACCTTTGGAATTCACGTCGCCTCCAAACAGCTGCGAAACTTTTTGAATGAAGTCATCCACAGATAGCTACCTGGAGGTCAGTACTCTTGATCTGCAAGACCTCCCACATCGAGCAGCTACGGCAATGTCGCCACGGTCCGGGATATCATCTTCACGGCAGTCGCCAAGGCGCGGGTTGATGGTATGGACCGGACGCACCTGGAATGAAACCAATATTTTCTTCGTGGACCCCGGGCTGAAGCTGAGCGCTGGCGGTTACATCGACCAACTCAAGAAGAATATATTCTCCACATGTCGTCCCCCGCACCTTCTTGGAAACTTTGTACTGCTACAGCATTGGGTGCCACCACGTGAAATCGAAGGGCGTTGGAGAAACTCTCGCCTACCTGGAATGGAAGGGGGCTGAGTACCTAAAGAAGATGGAATATCTAAGTAGGTCACCAGACCTGAATCCCCTCAATTACCCGGTTCGAGCGGAGTTTAATAGGGTGGTCTACGGTGGCGGAGAAATCGACCACCTCGGTGATCTCAGGGACCACATCGCGGTTGCGTGCCAGAATCTCTCAATGGCGCTCCTCCAGAAGGCTGTGGCAGAGTGTCGTAATAGTATTTAATATGCTCTTTAATATGGTGGTAGAAATGTCCGATCAGAGTTTATGAAGTGTAACTTATAGCGCCTCGAAATTCAATGAAGCAAAGCGACTTTTTTGGCCCCCCCCCCTGCAGATTGCACTCTGACAGAAATGGCAGAAATTCATATGTAATAAACAGACTCGTTCCCATTATGCTGCTCAATCTTATGCTTGCCAAGGGTAGTGGTCATGATATCACGCCTTTCTCCAGTTAGGTGTTCTTTATTGAGTGTACCTAATACCCTTCCTGTTCCCCCATTATACGTGCTCTTACACGCTCTACATTGAAGTTGATAAATAACTCCAACTTTTGCATATTCTCCTAACTTTCCGCATGGGCAGATAACGCAGTCTGGCGTTATGCACTGTCTGTCGTGCCGTTTGTTGCAGACAAGTTGGTGTTTGAGCTGTTGGGAGTACTCACCAAGACAACATCTCCCTGTAACTCTTCCTTCACAATACTGGCATAACAAATGTATGTGGACATTCCAAATTTTGACTTTACGAGAACACTTGCTTTCATCAAAATGGGGTCTTCACCATTCAATTCCTCGGATACAGGAACCATAGTGATTTTACTATGCAGCATCTTGTCGACGACATCATATTTTTTTCTGTTACTGGAAAAAGTTTCCCCGTACCCGTATGTGGACACTTGAGAAAAAAAATATCTTCGAGACGAAAGTCGGGTAGCTCTCATATGGTTTTGTACAAATTTGATCATTTTATCCTGTATGCTCCTGGACAAGGATTCTCGTGTTGTCTCGGGTACAGCGTCGCAAGCAGCAAATATTGCCGCCTATAAACGATGAACCACATTGCACAGCCGCGCTTGCTCGGACGAGGAAACCGCTCGCTTGACACGATATGAAATGTGAAGAAACGAAGAAATGTGAACAAACTTGTCGAAGCTATAGAAAGAGTAGCAGTCGATAAAATTTCCAAACTTCTCGGAATTGAATGGAACATCAGAGGGCAAATTCACCTTGTCACTACCAACATCGTCTGTCAGTTGCAACACTTGGACAAAAAAAAGAGTTCTCAATTCATCGCCTGTATATATGGCCCACTTGGATGGATAACCCCCTCAACCCTCATCTCCAGCGTTCGTCAAGAAGCTTCTTCTTCTCCTTCTTATTCTTTAGCGTTTGTCCCGCTCGGCAGCAGGGTCCGCTCTTCTGAACGACGACGATTTCTCCCGATTAAATGCCTGGTAGGGGTGATCTCCTCCTCAGTGTACAGCCTTCCGTGAGCGGCCGGCCCTACAACACTCCGTGTCAATCAAACATGTTTTGGTCATGCCATATGTATGTCGATATAATTCTACGGCGTCGCGGGACCGAACGCACATATGCCGCCCGCGAGTGTGAAAGTATGCGAGGGCCTCGTGCAAGGAAGGCTCTGTGGGGGGGGGGGGACCAGTCCTAGTCCATAAATCCTGGAAGCGTAACTTCGTTAAATTCCGTATCTGCAAACGTTAAACGTTGGAACTCGAACCGGAACGTTCATGTGAATTACAAGAGGTAACAATGAGGCCAGGCGAATCAGATACTCTGTCAGTGCAGGAACAAGATGGTCCATTTGCAAGTCGAGAGACCTTGGCCGGGGCTTTGAAGCCATTCTTTGCGGCAAGCCAAGGACCACTAACGGTGTGGCCATAATCGTCTCACGACGTTTCCGTGACTCGATAGCTAGCGTGGAACGTTTCGAAGACCGTTAGATGATGATTATTCTTGCTGTCAAGCAGCGGCTGTACTTCTTTTCTGCATATGCTCCGCAATCGGGATGCTGAACAATCGGACGAGTTTTGGAATGCTTGAGGAGAAGACAGCTGAGGTTCCGTCACAGGACATCATAATTGTCGCTGGTGACCTTAACGGGCACGTGGGCGCAACGAGAGACGGTTACAGCTGTCATGGTAGTTTCGGTTATGGGACACGTAACGCCGATGGCGAACACATCTTGGAACATGCAGAAGCCCATAACCTCGTCATCGTGAAACAAAGTTTCGTAAACGTGACCCTCATCTGATAAACTTCTACAGCGGAGGGGCCAGAACACAAATAGGCTTTGTTCTTGTCAGGCATCGCGATCAAGGACTTGTCACAGAAGCGAAGCCCGTGCCGTATGAGCATCTGGAACAAAAGGAGGCAGCTGTGATCTCTCGCATTCGATTACCAACAGTCACAACTGTCGACAACGTGGAAGAATGCTGCCAAAGCGATTGCCCAAGCCGCTCGCTCTGTACTTGGCACAACAAAACCTGTAAGGCGTAGTATTGAAAAGCAGGCATGGTTGTGGACAAATGATGTCAGGGTAAAGATTTACGAGAAGAAGAAGCGCTATCACCTGTTCTTCGGAGACAAGTCAGCTGGCAACTGGCAAAAATACCAGGAAGCGAAAAAAGCGGCGAAGAAGGCTGTGGCGGCCTTAAAAGCCTCTCACTTTGATGAAATCAGCAAGAAGCTGGAAACACGGGATGGCGAGCGGCACATTTACCGACTTGCTAAAGCTCGTCGCCGCCAGACCGAAGATGGGGAAGTTCTTTGGCAACAATGATGAGGAAGGCCGCCTCCTGATGGACCGAACAAAGGTGCTGAGGCTATGGCGCGACTGTTTTGGAGAAGTTTCCACACTGGAACATGAACACCCGGCCATCCCCTGCGCATTACCAACATACGGTCCCGTTTCAAAGAGAGCGTGGAGGAAACGGAGGCGGCTCTCAAGAAGATGAAGCCAGGCAAGGCGACGGGCCCTGACGACGTGGCGGTCGAAGTATGGAAGTCACACTACTGGCATGCTGCCGAATGGTTGACAACGTTTTTCAATCAGGTCGTTGCAAAGAAGAAAATGCCTGAAGCATGGCAAGAGAGTACGACGGTACCGCTGGAAGAAAAAAGGCAGTCTTGCAGAACTGCTCAAATTATCGTCCAATTCGCTTGCTGTCGCACATCATGAAAATTTTTGAGCGAATTGTTGATAAGCAACTGCTTGATATCGTCCAGCTCTGCACGAACCAGGTAGCTTCGTGACTGGCTGTAGCACCATCGACGCCATACATGCCGCTCGTCTCTTGCTAGAGCAACATCGTGAGAAAAAGAAGCATGTTCACCTAGCTTTCCTTGATCAGGGTAAGGCTTTCGACCGTGTCCCACGTGAAGCAATATGGTATGCCTAACGGCAATATGGCCTTCTCGAAGAGCTGATTGGGTGGGTATGCATCCTGTACTTCAGCCCAACGAGTCGAGTGCGATCCAGCGGGCATTTCGACGGGGTTCCCCATCACCGTTGGGGTGCACCAAGGCTCAGCGCTTTCCCCGCTACTCTTCGTTGTCGTCATGAACGCCATTTCACGGGACCTCCAGAAGCCGGCTCCCTGGAGCTTCTCTACGCTGACGATGTGTGCTCGCCTGCGAGGATAAGAACGGTCTCGAGGAACAAGTGCAAGCTTGGACTGAACGGTTAGCAAACATCGAGCTCAGACTGCACGTCAAGAAAACCGAGTACCTCACGACTGACCCGGACGAGTCTGGTTCCCTTAGGGTCAGCGGAAGTGTGCTCATGCGAATGACAACGTTCAACTACCTCGGATCAACAATACGTCTGACGGTAGTCTCTACTCAGAAGTGAACGCACGTGTGAGTGCAGCCTGGTAAAAGTGGCGGTCTATGACCGCGTTCTCTGCGACAAAACGATACCAGATCGCTTCAAGTAGAAGATTTATAGAACCGTCGTTCGACCAGTCGCGATATACGGTGCTGAATGTTGGCCCACGACCAGAGAAGTTGAAGCGCGCCTCGGAGTCATGGAGACGAAAACGCTGCGATGGATGCCGGTGTCACGCGTACGGATCGCATACGCAACGGCGACATAAGGAAGAAATTTGGTGTGGATCCCGGGAGCCGAGAAAATGCGCGAAGCTCGCCTTCGATGTATGGTCA
>MU966828.1:0-17325 GCA_036418165.1 Cooperia oncophora | reverse complement strand
TTGATCTACCGTCTTAGACCCAGTCAATTTTTCCTTTCTGCCCAACTAAGTCCTGCCCTCATCGAAAAATTTAATCGCTTCATCTCTATCTCAGTTCTTTCTCAATCGTAAATCAACCTTTCCAGTAAATTGTAATCCTTTCACCCATTTTTTTGTAACTTGTCAAAATTGTTTGATGTTTTGTTAATCAGCTTGTTTGCAATGAACTTTTCAGGTATGTTGAATTCTGTATGCATTCAAATACGTCAGAAAATTAAGCAGCGGCTCGAGACGTGTCGTATTCTGAGAGCATTCCAGTGCGTGCCTTTAGTTGCTTTCCTATGGAAAAAATAGGTCATGTTCTTCCAAAGTGCCTCTTTCCAATGTGAAAATGTGCTGAAGAAATAGATAATAGGAGATAAGAGATGGTAATGCTTGTATTCAACAGTACCGAAGAAAAGTGGCGCGGGCCAGGAGATCTGCGTTGCGGCGGTTGCGCGAAAGTGCCTTGAACGAAGCACCGTGTAGGCGGCATTTGCACCTGAACCTCACTGATTTGAGCAAGAGCGCTACTTGAATGTACAGAGACGACTCTAGTGCGTCTCCTACCTCTGTGGACTGTCGCTTGTAAGGAGGAGGACTAGTGGACTTTCTCTCATGGAGGAGATCGTAGCGACCGGGCGATTTCCGCGGTGTAATGCTGGATCCTGGAACGCAATCTCATGTTTCTAGACTTTAGCGCTAAGTGGCTTCTGTCTTTGTCGGTGGCGAGTTTTTGAGGGTCACATGGTACAGAGGAGGCAGGATTTCTCATACTAAGCCAGAGGGGGCGGGATATCTCGTAGGAGCAAGTGATCTATGTCTCTTCACATGTTCATTGTGGTTTTACTGAGTATTTCCTGTGACCACATTCTCGATCTGATGCTGCGAAACAACCTCTGAAGGCTCACTCCCACGTTCGTGATATGGGCGGAGCTAGACTTTACATGTCTCACCTCTTTGACATGTCCCTGTCTTGATTCCCAGAGATTAAAGAAAACGCATAAGAGTATCTATAAGCAAAAGGATCCAGGTCTATGGGATGATTTACGACTTTGCCGGTATGAATGTTAGAGTTCGAGAATTGGAATGCTGATCAAGTTCTGCTCACCCCACTCAAGGTGAGTAGCACGCCTGAATGGTTGAGTTCAGAAGGGATTAGATGGTAATATATCTGGCAAGCTGAGAACGTCTTGAAAGCGTGTGAAATTCTCTTTCCCCTCCTGTGGGCAATACGTTTTTGATAAGGAAATATGGAGGCGAGTGTGGTCGCGTCCTCCATTGCGGTCGCATTGGAAAAGCCGTCAAAGGGAGGGAAGTGGGTTATGCTGAGAGATCAGTTTCTTCTGACAACCTGCCCTGTACAATGAAATTGACCAAAGTCTCTCACGTCACGAGAAATGAGAAAGGACTTCTATCAATCATCTTTTGCTGGATTACCATCTGGAAACTTAAAAACAGAGGTATTATTATAGGAATCCGAGGGCTATCAAGGTTTCGTTTGTTGCAAATAAGGAACCGCCGCCGTCGAAGAACGAAAACAATTAATAATGTACTAGCCTTCATTCAGGCTTCCTGAACTCCGAACGTAGAGCAAAGAATGGTGCGCCGGTTTTTCTACTTCTCGGAGAAGAAGCTCGAAAAAGGGAGGGGGCAGTTCTTGGCGACGGGTATTTTTACATTCATATTTAATCGACGTGCCGACCCACCTAGAGAGACCTTTCGTGAGTTGACAGGTTTCACCATTGTGGCTGGACGAGCTTGCTCTCGCTTCATGCTTCACAGGAGTTCACACTTTTCATCAGGTAAAGTATGGAAACCGGAACTTATGGAGCGATGAATGTGCAATTGCCCTTCCCGTCGCCGAACGAGCCAGGCTGGGGTTCTGCTTTCGGCTCATGCTCTGTCCATGAGTATGGGCTTTTCTTCGGCTGGAATAGCGTCTAGCTGAGCAGTTCTGGTTTACATCCAAGTGGGAGACTGCAAAAGAGCCGCACGCACCTGAGGTGGGTCCGCATTAATGTGGAGAGGGAGAGTTCAGGGGATGCAGAATTCACCAGAGTGCTCAGTTGCGGGAAGAGGTCAGACCTCAGGAGGGACTCGAACCAGCATCCGCCGCTGACTAGGCTAATGCCTAATAACGCAATCGAGGGCGCTTTTACTCTCACAGCTCATCCGCTCAATGGCTTTTGTGGCCCCACAGTCCGGATAAACTGAATACTGTGTAGCTGCAGCTCGGGTCAGCGAGGAGATGGCTAGAGTCTGACTTTCCCATAACTAAGACTCTTATGATAACTTTCGGAGCGCGAAGTGCGGTGTTAAACAGAAGGTGTTCAAACAAAAACAAGAACTTTCACCCTTCATACTCGCTTAAGTTGCGGGTTTTCTGCGGATAACTGGATTCAAAGTGAGGTATGGGGTGGGTGATGTTAGACTTTGAAGTTGAAAAGAGCTGTGCTTGAGAAAAGGTGAAGAGGATGGGTCGTCATAACGTGCCCTACTTGCAGCTTTCATTGTGTACATTGCGGTTGACTAATGGTTACTGTGTTAAGGTCATTGTACTCGGAATCTACCTCCTGACTCGGAGCCTTCTTGAGGGGCAGTTAGATTGCTGCAGACCAATTCGGGGAGTAGCCGCCCGAAATTAAGCAGCTACAACCTTCCGGCCGATCCGCTTGCAGGAATGGATCAACTCTGACCGCGAACCCGCTACTAAAGATCGTTGACCCATAAGTATTGTTGTAGGTGTTCTCCAGGTAGTGCTCTTATAGGCCTCTTTCAGGTGACATTTCATAAAGTGTTAAATGCCGCTTACTGGTCAGCCATTCCACGCTGTCGCTCACTTGTAGCCCGAAAAAAAGGTTTGTGAGCATCGCCAAGCGTCTCTACCTCACTACCAGGGGAAGCCCTCAAACAGCGTATCCCATGCTGATTGTGTGGTCGTAAAGCCACTATAAGGTGACCTTTTTGTCGCCTCACATCAATACGCCCACCAAGTTCTCGTGGAATGTGCACTTGACAGGCTCGTTAAGGGTTCAGCCAAAGGGAGCTCACAGTACGTTCATGCCAAAGTTCACACTAAGCAGTTGTTGTCCACAGACACCTCACTACACGTCATGAATTGGTCTCTCACATACGACCCCACAACCATTCCAGGCGAAGCGCAGCTATCGACCCCTCGAGGGTTTCTCAGAGGATGGCTTAACCCTATTCTCGATGAATGGATTCGGAGAAAACGGTGAGAAAGCTGGGGCTGATGAGGTCAGCGCCATCCCCTTAACTGCGACACCGTTCTAATCGCTCTCCTTCACATCAGACGCAAGGTCAGCGAGACGCCCCGCAGTGAGACCCGTCGCCAGCACCAGCTAAGGGCGTCTTCAGGACTTGATTTTTAGCGGCTTTCAGCCGCTTTTCGCACACCAATTGTGGAATGGAAGCTGGCTAGGCGATGCAAATTAGTGAAAAACTAGCTAGCGCCCCCGTACGAAGCCCTGGCCCCCCCCCCCTCCTCCGCCCTCCTCTTCTGACACGGCAGCCCAGCGTCCGAGTGAACACCACTGTATTCCGCTTATCTGTCGGCGGGCGCCATATTGGAACAGGCGAACTTTTGCAAGCAGGAGCTGGGTTTGGGCAGCGGCGCGCACAAGCATGTTTTATCACGCAAATGTGGGAAGCTAGTAGGCAATGCACATTTTGATGCAGGAAGTAGGCTGGGTCACGTCAAACAGGTATCACCACGTGCGTTCCCCGCTCATACCCATCTCCTCTAACATGTCCCAGCACACCCTCCCTCCCTCTAAAACGACCCAGCATCCACAGGAAAGAAGACTATCTGAACCCTTTCAAGTCTTCTCCTCTCACAACATCACGCATTCCTTTATACCCAGCCTCAGGATACTTGTCAACCGCGAAGTCTCCCTTCTCTTTCCTCCTTTCTTCCTTCTTTTCCTTCTTTCCTTCTCTCCTCCTTTCCTGCTCTGCTCTCTTCCTCAACTGCTGGGCCAGTAGACGCCATGAGAAAATATCTCTGAACCCTAGCAGCGATAGCATGTCTGGTTGACTTCTCCCATCTGGGCATTACCCAGACATCTTTTTTTTCTTTTATTACGCATACAACAAAACTTTGTTACGGAAAAAACACGTGAACGACGTATTCATGAAATAAATCTGTAACGACACACAAAGTGCGTTGAGCAGTATAGGAACGAAGTAGAAGAACAGCGAGAGGAGATAGTGATGAGCAGATTGATGTGGGGGGGGGGCATGGACAGATGATTGTGATGGTGATGCTGGTGGATTGTGCAAGACGCATGTAACGGTCGTCACGACATACGTCACGGTACGCTACGAACAACGTACACGAACTCATGAAATGAAATAAGTACGAAGTAAGAGAGTAAGAGCCTCACTGACTAATTGAATTCATCACTAAACGCTTACTGTAGCTGAACGACGACGACCCACAGAAATGTGGCCGAATGGGAGGGGCGAAAGACGCACACGCACGTCTGATATTTAGACGATTTACCGGGCACTTGGCGGACTTTAAAGGAATGATGTTCGATACGGTAGCAATGTGAATGACTCCCGTCATCGTCCCTTTAAATGACCGCCATGGTTACCGTAATGCTGCTGTTGTTGATGATGATGAAAATGCAATTGGAGAACTATGAACTCGAGAGAGAACGCTTTCGAATTTATACAAGGAACACCAGATCAAACACACAGGCGACAATGACGAATTCAATCCGAGTCGGGGAATGGACCAGCCAGCACCTTCTTGATAAATTCTGAAAACGACACTTTATTACTCGAGCGATCAAATTTTGTGCAGTAGCTAGATGAAATACGGACTGTCTTGCCGCTGGGGGAAATTTTTGGAAAAAACGACGCCCCTGATTACGACCCCCTCTTATCCATTCTATCTGCCTTTTTCCTAGATTTTCCCAACTTCCAACCTGTTTTTCTGGAATTCCCCAAAAAATTTCTAGTTCCTCCGTGGCAGGGTAGAAGGGGGGGGGAGAGCGAAAGCCGCCCAGCTCAACCTAGCCCTGGGTCCATGCCACATCATTCGCTGGGGACTTTGGTTGAGTCCTTAAGACCCCTCCTCTAGGAGGTGACTTCTTGATACGACCTCCCCCCCCCAGCTCCCTCCTGATCGAACTCTGAAGAGGGAGCCACGAAAAGCCAACGCTCTCTCGCAGATGGCCAGAAGGCAAATGCGACTCCCCTCTATATAGCCTCCCTGAAACAAGAAAAATCGACTACTTAATAATTGTTCTCGGACCAAATACGACCCCCTCTAACAGCCACCAAATACGACCGACCCTCTTCTGTTGGGGAATATGATGTGCCTGCCTGGGTCCTCTGGAGCACTATGGGGGATTCGAAGCTGGCAAGGGATAATTTGGGTCCTGCCACCCACTCGATAAAGTAAATTACCATCCAAATCCTTCCACGGTCTTAAACGGAACTCGGGAGCGCGGCTTACCCCTAGAAGCTCGGCTGAGGCTCACTGCCGTGGATATGAGGGGCTTTAAGCACAGGTAAGCGCTCCAATAGGTTCCTAGTCAAGAGATAAGTGGCGTGACGTCACATAGCACATCAGTGACGTGTCTAGAGACGTCATTGGCCATGAAACTGTACAGGTTTCCTCGTCATTAACAAGTAATTTGACACACCGAATAATGCGCCAGATCGTCATCGACAAGTCAAATCCCTTCTTACTCTTGATAGGGAAAGGTCGTGTGCTATAGCTGTGCCGTTTACCATTCAAAGTTTGGGAGAAAGTTCCTGACGCCGAGGATCCCCCATTAGCAGGTCCCAGTGTTTGCAGCCGACCCCTCCGAAATGCCAGTATTGCCTCAATCCCAAGCCTTCGAACGAGGCTTAGCGAGGCAGTGTAATACCCACCAAGCCCGATCGAGCACCCCCACACCACATTCCAAACAACTGTCAGGGCAAAAAAACAACACGCTACTTGTGACAAATTCCCAGTTTCATGTATAAACGATGGATAAATGATAGCGAGTAAAAGACAACTGAACTGACCCTCGTATTTGACCATACCCTCAGCGTCTTCAACTCCTTTCAGCAGTTCATCGACCTGAAATTGCACTTTGAAAACCACTGAGGTTGGAGAAGGTCCCAAAAAGCGAGGGTCACTACGAACCTCATCGGCTGAGAGTCGTTCTCCGAGAGCGAGAAGAATGTGTCTGAGCTCTGCGCAAAGGATCTTTCCACATTCCTCCTTGTCGAACACCTTCAAGCCTTCAACGAAATCAGCGTACGTGCCCTGCTCCTGAAACGAACGCCTGTGATCACTGGAGAAAGAAGAGAGGCTATAGACAGACTAGCGTAACAAAAATGCCGTTGGCAAAAGTCTTGCCCTAGAACATTGGCTTCTACTTCACCTTTACTAGACTAGCTAGTGTGACTGTCATCAACCCGCGGCCAAATTCCGCTCGCTCATCCGCTTCATCCTGGTAGCTTTAGCCATATTAGAAAAAAAAATCACGAAATCCTTTCGCTTGACCCGTACCTTTGCCCTCCGTAACCGCTTGCCCTTCTCCTCCCAGTACGATCTCGTGCACGCTCATGAGAGATGGCCGTATTCGGGTGCAGAGAGTAAAGAGTTCCGCGTTTGCTTCGAGACAAACTTCTTTGATGACATTAAATTTTTTCTGTATACTTCCTAGCAAGAGCGAAATTGGCAAGCATGACTACCGCATATTGGTTGATGGGAAGTTGTATTACTCCTATCTCCAAATAAGTCAATTTTTGGTAAAATCGTTGGTGAGAACAGTCGTGTACTGAGTAGGGTAGAGAAGGAATCGAGGGATCTCTGATGAGCAACGATTTTCCACTCTGATCTTATTTTCGCTGGCACAAGAGCACAATGGCGTGAAGGTATTGCCCAAGTGGAGATGAACATACCCTCTTTCGACTTGGCACTGGACAAATACATGGCGTGTTCAAGAGACGATAGTCCTTGCATCTTTCTCATGGGACTCTCACCGGTGGTAACGGCAACTCCCCAAAGGATATACTCTAGGAGACGTAGACGAGACGATTGGGTCTAGCGTCAGGATATATCATTTCGATGACAGTACGGCTCACCCCCTCCTTCTCCTACCCATGTGGACAAAGCAACAATGATGTGCACTGTCTGGCAGTGGTTCAAATGACCAGCTCCGTTATGAGTAAGTTACTAATTCACTCTCCCCTATAGGTATATTGGTTGGCAGATGAGATCTTTATACTCTGTAAATCGAGTAATCTCACCCGTGGTTGAGTCGGCCTACCATGGGATCGGGTTTAATAATGGGCTTAGAGGAAGGACGCAGCTGTCTGGGCTGCCCGGCAGAGTAAGAAAGCCCGCATCATAGGGCAGAAAGAATTTCTACATTCATAAATCGAAGATATGAGCGTTTTTGGTACAAACATAGGAGCCATGTAGAACCTTCACCCGCCTGACAGATAGGAGACATGTAGAACCATTACGCCGCCTACAGGATCATATTCCCCGCACTTACCCGAAAGACTTTAACCCGAAAGACTTTAAAATCTTTTCCATCTGAAGTTTGCCTGTTTTCAATCTTCGCTTCTCGGAAACAAACTCCATTCGGCCAGATATTGTTGTAAACGACAACAATAAAAATAGAGCATATTTCATCGATTCAATCAATTCGTAGTGTGTCGTTTCCCTTGCCACTCATTGAGGTCTATTACAACGCGCGCAGAGTGTGTGTGTGCGAGAAGCATCTACGACAGCAGCGAATCCGTCGGCAGCTTTCTGGGATTGCAACTCAACGAAGTCCTGGGAAAACAATGAGGGATGGGTGGACGACTACATTCGCAGAATCAACTCAGTAAAATACTCATCAAGACTGTTCAGAAAAGCTAACATTGGAATAGAAGTACCTATACGGTGTAGGAGTTCCTGCGAACGCTTCTCACTGAATCCCTACCTTGGAAGGTGTAGGAGTTTCGGTGAATGCTTTTCACTTGATCCCTACCTCTATAAGGGGATTCTTAGTAATGGCCGGCAATTTTTCGAAAACAAACAGTTCCAGATGATAAAGTGTCGGCAGATGTTGATCCACTTCACACAGCTTGACGGCTGGTGTAGATTTATGCTTGAGTGAATGGAATTTCGAAGGTTGCGCCCCCACATTATGCAGGTTGATGGTAAGGGAGCTTGGCGTTCAACGAGTCCTTCTAGGATATGCCATGCATTCCACTACCATCGAGAATCGCGGTATAAACGCGATTTAGCATACACAACTTTGCCAGAACTAACCCATGCACGACTCAGTGGCATTATTCTCCCAGACAAACTGGGTACCCACCAGTTGTCTCCGGGGGATCGTAGGTTTGGTTGGCATTGAAGCAGTGTGGCCCCGAGTCCAATCCTGGATCGATCGTGGGTGAGCGGCGTCACCTGCCACTACTCCAGTTTCGCCTTGATGAACAACTTTCCCGGGAATCACATACCAGCTCACCATTCGCTGACGTATGTGGGCGTTCTTAAGAGCTTCATGCGGGCTATAGAAGACACTAAATGGTTTAAAGAGCTCAAGGACATGGACATCTTGGTGGCCAACAAATGCAACTCCGAGGAATCTTCTGGATGGGAGGAATGCTGAGCTGCATCCTCACAGGTGAACTTTCGCACCATAGGTTTCGAAGCTTGGAGCAGTGTGAGAGTTCTCAGGTTCAAGCAGGACATTCCGTTCCTTTGATTCACCTTTAAAAACGCTATTACTGAACCGAGTACTTGCGAAGAGGAGTCGAAGAATTAGGAGGACCAAGGGATCAAGAAATAGAGTTTACGCCGTCCATTACTCCCTTTTTGGTATGCGCCGCGCATGCTACTTCCATTCAGAATCGTAGTGGCTTATTGAATGCGATGTGGCCTATACAATGACAGCGGGCCAGCCGATGTACAAGGCAGTGTTCTTATCCTCCCACACGTCTATAACCAACTTATCGCCCCAGGGGCAGGAGGCTTGGTAGGCCTAGACGGAAGCCGACCTACGATTCTACCCGCGGGCGGCGCGTGATAAGCGTGCCGCTTGCACTACCCCACCACCGTCTTCACAAAAGGATATATGGCTTTCTTCAGCAGAAGACGGCTCCAGAAAGATCATTTGCGCGAGGTTTTCATTGATCGGGGAGTTTTACGGGTCCAATCATGTGAGTTCGATCTTCTGTCGCTTTACTGAACTCCAGAAAGTTATTCCCCGAAAGACGCCTTCTTGAGCTCAGTTGTCAGAATAGTGATTTTGGCGGACAGGAAGGTCGGTCTATGCAGGTGGGGCTAATTCCATGGAATTAATCTGTCTTCGTTGATCACGAAGGGAACATTCGGCTCCCGATGAGTCAATGTGAGCCATTAGCTTCCTTTTGTGATGAACTAGTCAAGAACGAACTCCTGAGGGTTTGTGAGACTTCTGAGGATACAGCTCAGATGATCGGGATCCAATGCCAGGGGGCTGCTGACGTAAGAGCTCACGGTTTCCGCCTACGCAACGCGCTCATAGGCACGGCGATCGATCAGGAGGGAAATCGTCGAGCATTTTTCGAGAAGAGAACTCAAGATCCCGAGCGCTTGAGATTTATTTGCCATGCAGACGTCGGGCGGCGATGAGGGGGACGTTGAAGATAAGTGTACATACGGCAGGGCTTTCGAGGAATACGCTCAGATACTGTTGTGGATCAAGAGGTGCAAGGAGACTGACGACGAGGGGAAAACTAGATTGACGACTGAATGACTGACTGCACATAACAATGCCATGCACATAACGCGAGCATGAAATATCTACGTGAAAAATGCCTTTGAAATAGAATCCAAGGGGAAATTACGGTAGAAAAGGAAATCTACCTTCTCCTTGGACAGTTGCTCGAAGATTGGCAGCCATTCCTCGAAGGTTATGCGCTTCTCTCCTTTACGCTGAATTCCTGTCCGGAAGCCTGCGAAATCAAAATTGCGAAGTAATTGCAAAGAAAATTCAAAAAAGTCTCAATGAAAATTATAGATTATTGATCAGAGAAAAATGTAATCAGGATACCTTGACGACCATTGCCGTGTCGCTTGAGCCCAGCAGCCCGGACGACGTCTCCGATTTGGGTGCCGTCGATCTTGCCATCGAGTTCCTCGTCGTAGAGGTTGAAGATCTCCTTGAGCTGATCTGTAAGTATTCAGAATTCAGATGGCCCGAATAGGTCCTGTAGCGAAATTCATGAATCGGAATGAAAAGGACGAACCCTGAGACGGCATGTTGAACGTGCGGTGCTACGCGACTAGAGTCTCACTCGGCTAACGCGCAGTGTACAGCGAGAAGTTGCTGCGCTACGCCCCAGAGCGGCTATTTTTATTCCTGAGGAGGAGCGAGCCCGGATGTAATACAACCTCAGAGAGCATTTGTTTTGTCGGATACGCAGCATCAGCCGGCTCCCAGAGTTTACCGAGAAAACGGAGGCTGACGGGGACGAGTGTGAGTGGGGGGATACGGTATCCACAAGGGAGGAGGCAGAGATATTTGTCGTACCCCTCGAAACTCCGGGGCTTTCAGTGCGAGCGCTGCTTCGTACGATTACACTATCTTTGCGGGCCTGGTTGATCAACTAGTGTTTTCACTGGAAAATAATTGGCAGCCGAAGGCGCCCCCAGGTTCGTGGTCGCTCTTCGGGGATGGCGGACGTGGAGGAGGATAGTTGTGGGAACTTCCTTGATATTCTCAGAAAAATAAACTAAAGGGTTAGTTGGAGCGCCAACTCTGCCTTTTAATGAGAAGATTAAAACTTAGCAAATTTACAAAAGATAAAAAAGAAAACAGAAAAAAAAAATTTTAAATAAAAATAATAGAAAAAAACAAAAAAGATTAAAGAAATAAAATAAATAAAAAAAAAATTTTAAGAAAAAAAAAAGTAAAAAAGATTAAAAAAAATAAAAAAAAGAATAGATTAGAAAAAAAGAAATTAAAATTAAAAACAAAAAAAATTTTAAGAAAGAAAAAAAAATAAAAAATAAAAAGAAAAATAATATAGAAAATAAAAAAAATTAAAATAAAAAATTTAAAGAAAAAAAATAAATAATAGAGAAATGAAAAAAAATTTTATGATCTACTCCGTATCAAATGACAAGGCCGACCGACTACATGGGCCATCTCTTGCTTATGACATCAACCTTGATAGTTTACATAAAATTTTTATTAAATATGTTTATGTGAATGATCGTTACTCGTTAGTGAACCATCAAAAGGGAAACCTGTTGGACTCGATAGGTCTCTCTGCAATGCGCCTGTGTTTCACTTTTCATTCAAAGCTCGATTGCACAGTCCGAATTTCACCCTTGAAGATGGATCTCGAAGCGATCATAGCACTCCTCGCTAAAAGAAATTTCAGAAAAATGCGCTTTCCCAGCGCACTCAATACTTAGCCCTTCTGGTATAAAACCCCCTTTCCTTATGCTATCCACCATCGATGCGTGGGTTCTTCCCAATTTCCAAAAATTTCCGCCGATTTCTTCCCAAAAAACTCGCGTTGAGCGAGGTCCAGGGGGGGAGGTCGCTCATCACTACAACCTAGATAGGGCCACCAAGATACGACTCCTTCTCGAACACGAAACAAATACGACCTCCATCCGAAATGGAGTTTCTTAACACATAAATTTGTGAGAGTGAGTCGAAATCAATGAGGCCGGTGAGGATGATGAGCACGTGTGAATTAATTATGTTCTACTAGTGTGATAAATATCTATCAGTGGCTAAAGCTAAATAGTGACCCCGTCGTTTGTTACCCACGGATAATCGTCGCACCTACTTGTCTTCGTCCTCACTTCCCTCCATTCCCTCTTCATCTGCTTCCCTCCTTGTCTCTCTCTCTTTTGCAGCAACGAAGTGGCGTCTCGGCCGCTCAGCGCCGAAGAAGCCTCAAGGCTTCCCTCAACCTTTCTCGCTTCACGCAACCCAGGCAGCCGGAGAATAGCCGAGGCCAAAACAAGAACATGGGTGGTGCAACCAATTGTCGGGCAATCTTCCACGACGCCAGTACTTCAAATGAGGAGCAAAGACAGATGGTTCTCCGATTGGTTCTGCAGGTTCTATCTTTGGTTCTGCAGTAAAGATGGATGGTTCTTCTTTTGCATCAGTGTAGCCCAGACATTGCTCTTCAAACCGCCACTCGTCTTCCAAACTAACCCGCTACATCTCTGAGAAAAGTCTCCCGAATCAAACCTATGTCGAAATCGAGATCACGTCTAACAATAGGTGCGTTGCGCCGGCCTGCATTTCGATGTTATAGCATCCATAGTGTGCGCAAAAACTCGCGAGATTCTTCCAATTACCCTCATATTTTTGTTCTTATGCGCCCCTCTATAAAAAACCCAATTTCTAGAAATTATGAAAGGACTTTCTCGCCAACCTATCAGCTGCAGACATCGTGTTGCGCTATCGTTGCCCATCCGTTCAATGAAAGTGCCACAGGACAACATAGATGACCATAAGTAATAATTATTGAGTGTGCGACTCGATGAGGGATTCTTTGGCGAAGTAGTGAATGTAAAGTTTTTCTTTATCGTGGAGGCGCCTCATCACTGCAGCAGCGCCTACATGCTGGATTAAATATGGTTGCGGCCCTCTCCGACTCAGACGGTGGCATTTCTTTGTTCTGGAGCATTTAAGAATCTCTCGGAGAATCTGTTGTTATTCTATGTGACTGTTTATCAATTCCTTTTCTGACATCAGCTTATTCCTTTGTTGGTTTCTACAGGCGTTACCGGCTATCGGGCCTAGTTCCTTATATTAGGTTGTTCGAAAAGTCCTGCGACACTTTGACCAAATTTTTCGAACTAAATTTCCGGTCAGTAAAGGACATCTCCGATCTACAAGGTAACCGTAGCTGATGACTAGGACTAGTGCCTTCCTTTTGCACAGCTTCTCATTTCCATTCTCATAGAACAACGGCAACTATGATAAAAAGAAGAGGTGGACCCCACTCTCGGGTTAAGGTCGATTTTCGGAATTTTTGCTTTCTAAAGGATGCGATAGGGACCAAAGGAGGTGATAATTAGAGGCTGCTAACTTTGTTAAATAACCTGGGTACGGTAGCATTCTCCGATCGAAATCCATGATCTTTTGGCGTAGCCTGATCCCCACATGCGGTCCTCGCATTACCGAGTAGTAGAGAAAAATTGAGTATTTCTGAATGAATTCAAGAGTGACGTCACCCATATTTTTAAGTCGATTAGGGTGGACTGTGGTCCTTACAATAGTGCTGGTATCCAGTGATACCGCTCGGAAGTCCACCAATAACACACTGAAATCTTTATCCCATGCACATCTTCTCTTTGGCTAAGCAATCTACTTTTCTGTTAGAGATCCTGCAAGGGACATGTGCATGATGTACGCAAGGACTCCACCACTCGCTACCAACCACAAGATCTCCCAAAAATTCTTTCGCTGTGTACAAGGAAAAGAAAACTCAGTCGCGGTCATTCGGTATGACTTGTCAGACGGGTCCAACTCATGAGGCATCCTTCACAAAAAATTTTTCCGATAAACAAGATTGCGGAGAAGCATGGCAGTTGTCGGTCAGGTGGAACCTAAAGAGGTTGCCAACTTACCGGTGCTTACGTTCGGCTGCGCCTCAAGAAGCTTGAGTAAAGGGTCGTCACTCTGTGCTGATGGGCGACCTATACATTGCCTAACTACGAGTCAAATAAGTCCAGCCTAGAGGCGCTGACGCAAAAGCTACTCTCTGCCACGGCAAGCGATATCCTTTCTCAAGACAACGAAGGTGTCAGCTTCCTCGACTACGGCGGAGTGGCCCTAGAGGAAACTCATAATATGGGACAGGTCGAGAAGTACCTCGATCTCTGGGGGACTTTTAAGCTTTGAAAACTTCCTCAAAGTCATGATATACCCATGTGCAGAAACCCCAGAGACACTCTCCACTAATCAGGGATAAAAACATCCAAAATGATTTTTGGTCTTTTTCTAGAACAATTAATCAAAGTGTCGCAGGACTTTTCGAACAACCTAATAAAAATGCTCGTTACAATGTTGGAGTATTTAGCGCCGCAAGCAGAGGATTACTTTTATTTATCCACGTAGAAGGGCAGTCGCGAAGTCTAGAGAAACGTGGAAAGAATCACAACGCAACTTGGATTGCTCATAGAACTTCTATAAAACCCTATAAGTTTCTATATTTCTGACGCGTATGCAAATGAATTATGGAATCAATCATATTCCTGAATCAAATCAAAGCCCGGTCGTTAGCGGCAATCCGGGGAACCGGACGTGTTTTCACAAGGGCACTTATCATTCAATTACACTTTTTGTACCCATGGAAACCCTTTTAGCGGAATTCGAGCCACGTTTGAGCAATGGTATTTACGTGCGACTAAAATCCCGCTGTCGGTAGTCAGTCACTTGTATATTATCTCAGAATTTATGTAGTTGTATGCCCCAGTGTGGTATAGTTCTATTTATAGTTAATAGTTCAGTTTCTCCAGAAAAACTTCATAGTGGAAAAATGTTCAGGAATGAGTTTTATGTTGTTGTAAAAGAATTCTCCCACAGAAAAGTAAAGCAACTTTTGGGGTGACTCATATCCTTATTACTACGAAAACAATTTGATTCCTTATTTTATTGTTCTTCTCTGAAGCAATTCCTCGGCATATTCATGTGCTAAAAAGTTAGCACAATAGTTACTCCTCCGCTCCAAGTAACTATTAGTTATAGGTTCATTACACAGTATATGTTAAACAAACTCTTGAGCTTCACAACACTGAGGAAAGGGTCTCAACCTGTCAGTGCTGTTAAGTGAAAAAACCACTTCATATTCGTTTTCCATATTTAGCAAGCAGAATAGCTGCGTAACTGGATGCCAATTTCTGTTTTTTAATGGAATTTTCTGCAGTTTTCCTAAGAGGATGTCGTCGTGTTTCTTCGAAAGGTTTAGACAGCAATATTCGCGCTCGCCGCGGCGACCGTAGCGGTCGCACGTTTAAACTGCTCTGGTCCACGAAGTATGAAGGCCTTCTTATATAACGTTTTCATTTTCTGCAGTTTGCTCGCATTTTTGCAGTATTCTCCCCCTATTCTGCAGCCAGAAAATATGAGTAGATCGGATATTCGATTCAGTGGAACAGCGCGTTGAAATACTTTGGGTTGTTCAAAGTTTAGGCGCTCATTGTTGACCGTGAGAATAACATTACAAACCACTGGGCAATTTTGAAAGGCCTGTAAACAAGCCATTGGTGTTCTTGGACACTTTTTAACGCCAGAAAATGCTGTCAGGCATAAGGATCTCAAGCGCCAAACAATAGAGCTTTGATTGTGCGTCTTGTGCTCGATTTTGCCCCTTTCTGTTGTCGTCTTTCTCTGACTTTCCTTCAGTTCGTCATACTCTCCCCATTCGCCAAATTGAGATGAATTGCATTTTGCATTCACTCGAGATTGGACTTTGAAGGTGAATTTTGACAGGCGTTTCTGCAGTACATAATCCTTGCCTTCAAGATATATGAGGATTACACGCGTTTGCAAACCGCTTCATTAATAATGTCTTCGGAGGCGTAGTTCGGCTTGGGGGGAGGTCCTAAACAGTCTTCAATGAAACCCTCCTTGTGAAGACTTCTGAATTCTGCGTCTAAAATGGCTCACTTGCAATATTCCGCAGGCGAACATATTAGATTGCCCGGAAAGTTCTCAGCGTTTTGTGTTACTATTTTTGTACATTCGTTGCTGATTAAAAACTCACTCCCTGCGTCTCAGTAGTACATCGAATTCTTTGCGCTATCTGATGGTATAATTGCCGTTTCAATTGCTTGATTACCCCGCCTTATTTCAGATTTTTGTTTTTTTGGAGAGTTTTCAAGCATGTCAAAAGAGCAACTTCGGACGATATTTTTCTTCAACTACAAATTGGGTCAATCCGCAGTCGAGACAGCTCGACAAATTAACCAGGTGTGGGGCCCACTATTGTTGGAGAAACACCGTGCGACAATGGTTGGACAAATTTCGTTCTGGAGATTTCAGCCTTGAAGATGAACCTCGTAGCGGTCGACCTAAAGCAATACCTGACGAAGATTTGAAGGCATTTGTGGAGGTGACCCATCCCAAACAGTTCGAGAGATTGCAGAAAAGCTAGGCGTTGGCAGATCCACTGTGGTGAATGGTCTGAAAGGCTTGGAAGGTGAAAAAACTCGGCAAGTGGGTGCTCCACAATTTAAATATCCGGCAGAAATTGGTTCGTCGCGAGGTACTTCTTCACTGCTTTTGCGCAACAGAAACGACCCGCTTTTGGACCGAATTGTCACGTGTGATGAAAAGGAGATCATGTATGATAACAGGAGACGTTTCGGACAGTGGTTGGATGCCGGCGGACCCCTGAGGCAATTTCCAAAGCCGAATCCTCACGACAAAAAGGTTATGGTCACAGTGTGGTAGTCATCGGCTGGTGTGATCCACTATAACTTCTTGTTACCAGGCCAAACCATCCCAGCAGAGTCCTTCTGTAAATCGACGAAATGTACCGAAAATTGCGTCAGCTGCAGCCAGCAATGTCAACAGAAAGGGTCTGATTCTTTTGCATGACAACGCCCACCCACACGTTTCACAAATCACTATCCATAAATTGAACGAATTATGGGTTGAAGTTCTACCTTACCCGCCATATTCTCCAGATTAACCAACCGACTATCACCTTTTCAAACATTTTCAGAACATCCTTGCTGGAAAATACTTCATCAGTTAGGACCAGGCAAAAAAGCCTTCGTGGATTCTCGACCACCCAGTTTTTTTCCTTTGGTGGGATCTCGACTGGTGTCACACTGGCAAAAACGTGCTGATTCGAACGGTACTTGTTTCCAGTTGAATCTAATGAGTATACAAGAAAGTTATGAATGCGTTCAAAGTGAAACACTCAAAACGTTGAGAACGTTCCGGACAACCTAAGAGCGCGTTCAGACTTCGCGATCGCGCGATCGCGTTACTGTGGGTGAAATTACGCCAGGAGGGGTCATGTTCGTTCATGTTTATTGTTTCTGTTCTTTTTTCATTTTCCTTCTTTCTTCCTTTGTGTACATAACTCCCTTCTTACTTTAAAAAACGTTTTGAAATATCTTTGAGTTATTTATTATTTCCTATGTAAAATAGTACTAAATATACAATATGCTAATTATTATACTGAATTTTGCATCTGAGTACGTTCAAGCGGAGTATTGAACGTCTTGTTCCAAAAGTAAGACACACAGAACTTTCAACAGGCCAGTTGTTTCCCTCCCTTCCCCCGATCTTGCCA
>MU966826.1:0-18228 GCA_036418165.1 Cooperia oncophora | reverse complement strand
CCACAGGCGCCGGCGCCAAAGTACCTTAAATCACGAAATCTGCTGAAAACTTGTACTTAGGGGTACTTTGACCTCCTGATCACGAATATCACATTTCCTCGGCTTGAAACCGCTCCGCGTCCGCGCTACGGGCGCCGGCGCCAAAGTACCCTAGATCACGAAATCCGCTGAAAACTTGTACCTAGGGGTAGTTTGACCTCCTAATCACGAATATCACATTCCCTCGGCTTGAAACCGCTCCGCGTCCGCGCTACGGGCGCCGGCGCCAAAATGCCCCAAATCACTGGCGCCTATGGCGCGGGCGCCAGGCAATTTCAGAGGAGCTGGATGTGATATTCGTGTTCAGGAGGTCGAATTACCCCTAGAACCCAACTTTCAGCCAAATCCACCCCCGTAGAAAAAAGTCGATCAAGATCCGGCCTGTTTTCGCAAAAATGGGGTAGTAATAGTTGAATAGTGCCCAAAATTTCATGCGACGTGAGCGTTCATATAAAATTGGGTGTGCACACTTTGGATGCAACTAGATGTTAAAAGAGTCGCTTTCCTTGCGCTACATGAGTTCCCTCTCGTATAAGGACTTTTGCATTAATGGCAAATAGCACGACAAATCGACAAGGCGTGTATAAATGCGCCTAGCAGAAAAGAACTCGTGCCTCGAACAGGCACTGCGTGGCGCCTTTTCCAAGCGATTGCTTCCATGAGCTCGTCCCTGTTGTTGATCCCAGGAGATCGCAGCTTGATTGCAAGCGCTTCGGACCATTTTCTTTCCAATGCCTTGCTGGTGTAGAACACGGTGCCGCGAGAAACCGCTTTTTATTTATTATTATTTATTTATTTATGCGTACAATGATGCCAGGCCGTCAGTACACGGTTGCCGTCGCAGGAGATTAGTAAAAGAGTCAGCGGATTCTAGGCAATCAAACACTAAGAAATGAAAGGAGAAAAAAATATTTCAGGGAACAAAAAAAAGATTTTAAAACGCAGACGAAGTAAACGGAAACAGAAGAAAGAAATAAAAATAGAATACACGATTAAAGGAAGCGGCGAGGGGATTGCCTAGTGTGTACTAAAACATTCAGGCATTGGAATCTAGTATAAGCTAGGATGCACTAGAAGTAGCGGAGACCTAAAAAAGATGAAAAATCAGACAAATGAAGGGCTACAGCGCCTTATGATATGTAACTCCTCGAAATGAAGAGTGGCATGTGTGTGGGCATATGAAGCTAGAAAGAAGAAACAACAAGAACAGAGCTGTCCCGGGGCGGTTTCGAAGTAACAGCATGACTTTGGATTAAGCCGTTATCCAAGAGGTAGGGTTTCTAGTGAGCACTGACGCTAGCGCCTACACCAGCCGGCCATGGTGTCCTTACGCCACATCCGGGGTCATGGGATTTTGCCGGAACTTCGAAACACGGATATGCCGGCCCACGTGGAACCGACAAAACAGGCAAAAGCGCGAATGTGCTGTCAATCATTCCCTACCACAGCCTTAGTAAGTAGCCCATGAGTGGATGCTACGACGAGTTCGCCCGCATTAGATGTTTCTGTGAATGGTGGACAATCTGTGTAGATCTGATTTCAGCTTCTTTCCCATGATGCCACTCTTAACCAGGAGGAACCGAAAAAAGGAGTATCTTCACAAGCATTCGAAGAGTAAACGCGTCTACTGTACATCTTCCAACCCGAGGGCTTCCAATACGTTAATCTTATTCAGCTCTCTTTTGAAATGGGAGGAGTCTTTACAAAAGGAAAGAGAGGGAGGCAGGTTTGAGAGCCAACGATGTCCGCAAAATGAAGCTGTTATGTCGCAGCTGCCTGTGGAACTTTCCCATTTTGTGCCCAAACGCCAAAAGACATCCTCGACGACCACTGGAGGGACGGAAAGTCCAAAACTTCGAAGGACCAAGACGCGTCTCGCCTCTGAGGATCTTAAAAGCAAAAACTAAGTCTGAAGATATTCTTCTATAGAAAAGACTTTTCAAATTGAGTTCATGAAGTCTCGCACTATAGGAAGGAATGGTTCTAGGGTAGCTTGCACTGGGAAAAGCCTTATAATACAGAATTCTGGTGAACGTTTTCTGCACTTTCTCAAGTTTTTGATATCTTTGACCAGCACAGGGCTCCAGATGGGACTACAATACTCTACAATAGGAAGGATATAAGACTTGTAGAGTCTTATCCATAGCTTAACGTCAGAGCAATGGATATTCCTGAAAAGGTGGTAAACCAAACTCAGGGCTCTGTTGCTAACTTCCTCAACATGTGTGGTCCAGCTTAAATTTTTGGAAAGCCTGACTCCCAAATCCTTAATTTCATCACTGTGCCTAATGCGTGTCTTATCCGGGAAACAGATTTCAAGAGGAGAGGATCCAAGTGAAAATGCTACAGTTTTACTTGGGTTTATTGCTAGGTCCCAGTTGTGGGCCCACGCGAGCATCTTGTCAACAGAGCTATTCATCGCTCGCTGGACAACTAGCCTATCTTCTTCACTATAAATTCCCGCAACTTTGATATCGTCCGCGAAACCGGCAACCATTAGTCTGCTATCTGTAATGAGGGATCCGAGCAGGTCATGAGTGTATATGAGGAAGAGGAGTGGTGAAAGAATTCCCCCTGGGGGACGCCAGACGGGCATTCTGCAGAGGTTGATAAGTGGTCGCCCACGCGAACTGATTCCAATGCTCTCAAGCTTGGCTAGCAGTTTATAGTGATCGACTTTATCGAAAGCCTTGCTCAGGTCAAAATATACAATGTCGACATTTTTGCCTTGATTTAACGCTTCAATCCAGGTGTGTGAACACTCAAGTAACTGGGTGCAAGTAGATGCTCCGGGGATGAAGCCGTGCTGCTCCACAGGGACGAGGTGCAGCTTGGTAACCCACTTCAACAGTTCGTCCTTGACAATCTTTCAATAACTTTCAGAGGAGCTGGTAGGATACTTATTGGCCTGAAGTTGGAAATGGGGCGTGCATTCCCTGTTTCAGGTATGGGTATGTGACATACGAGTTTTTCCAAATTTGTGGAACTTGACCCGGCATCAAGATATTGAGACCATGGGTAAGAGTGCGGCCCAAAATTACTTAACAAACCGTTTGCGTTAAGAAGAATTGGGTACTCCGCCCGGGCTGTTTAGAGCGACCAACGATTGCTTCGCTGCGCGCGCGTGAGAGATCTGAGACCCTTTGATACGATTACAGTTTCGGATACTTTGAAATGGAGCGCATTAGACAAAGCTTTGCACAGAGGGGCTGTGGGTGGTAAGATAGTATAACTTTTCAAATACCGAGCTTGCATAAGTAATCGCCGCATAGTACGCCTCTGCCTTGCACTATCTTAGTGTATACTTGATGTTCCTTCGAGTTCCTCAAGGACTTCGTGGTGTCAAGTGAGAGCGATGTTTTTTCACTTTATTTATATACATGTGTCGGATCGCCGGCTAACTGCCGAGCTTCCTCTCTTTTCGGAAAGCCCGGCTTGCCGGGTCATGCAACGTCATTAGCTGTCGTGACTAACCGCCTGTATTATAATCAAAGGTGTGAATGCTAGAACTGCGTCGCACTCATGATCGCGAGCGGTGCCTATTGTGCATAAGAAAGTTCAAAATCTGCGTCTTGGTAATCGCTTTTACGCTCCTCCGTCCTATGACGCCATGGGATGGCTTCGATCTCCCGCAGTCGCCTGCGTGTTTCTGTTCAGGCGTAGTGAAGCGTACCGATTCGCGCCCAGTATGGTACCTTTCACTCATAACTATAGTAGTTCCGCGCCTAGCTCTCTTACCCTATCAGTGTCACGCTCAGCTGCTACGCAAATAGCCCGTGCAATGGTTCTGAGTGCACTAAATGTTGTGTTATGTTGTGGAGGCTGTTATGACTATCAAAACGCTACCACAATTTGATGTAATGCACATTAATCGCGGGTCAGTCCGGATTGCGAGTCGAATTCTATTTTTTCCCATCTCGATCGAACCGTAGACGGCTTACCACCGCAGGGCGCTATGTCTTGCGAAATTCGTCGCTTCTCAATCTGGTAACCCCTACACATCATATCCCACTAGACCCCGTAACTTTAACTGGCCGGCCTCACTCCCGCAGCGGTGGTAGATGCAGCGCCACGGAGCAGGCTAGGGCAATCATACAGCACACTACGCGCGCACTGCTGCTTCAACTCGCTTGCTACTTGGTGCGTCACGTCCAGCTCCCAGAGCGATGCCGCTCACTGCTAAGCACAGAGTCTAATCACAGTGGTGGTTTAGAAAGGCGAGGCTATTCACAGTTCCAAATCAGCTTCCTCAGTTCCGTTGCTGTAGCATTGGATTAGCGTTGCAGTTCTGCTCTAGTGGGTTCTTCCTTCTGCTTTTGCGCCTGCTACCTGTCCAATGCGTACTCGCTACGATCCCGTTCTCACTGTTAACCCACGTTTGCCCGATTCTTCATCATGCCTCATTTCGCTATGGCTCTCAGATGCCTTGACTGAGTTAGCGCAAAGGAAGTCGAGGATGGTTGCAGAAGGGGCGTCACTCACAGGATACTAACTCCGCCTTCACCTCACCCCTTCCGTATCGCCACTCCACCCCCCCCTACCCCCACCTTGCCCTATGACGTCGCTTACGTTCCAATACTGCACGGCGAGCAACTGGTCAATGGGTGTGTAGATAATGTAGAGTGTTATTCACAACCAAAACAATTAGTTCGTTAACTGAACATTTAGATTGGCTTGCAGTTTTGTTAGCGAATGTTTCCTCATCCATTAGTGTGCGTTTCTACTGAAACGTGCGCTACGCGCCCCTCATTGTACCCCCCCCCCCGCGCACCTATCCCTCTGCCTTCCCTCCATATTGCATGTGCTCAGCTTCGCTGGCACAGCAGGAGAGTAAGGGGAAGTTAGCAGGGCGAGCCTGGTGCACGCCTCGCCCTGCCCCGTCGACGATGCCACACGTATGACTGCCACGTGGCGGCAGTCAGGCTCGTGCAATGGGCTCTCGGTACTATAATTGAGGTGGTGGTGGACCGGAAAGGTGGATTGTTCTTATATATGCTGTTAATAACCATCAGATACAAAACAACTCTGTGAGCAGTTATATCATCTGCAATCACGATGGGTATACCGGTTTGGTAGCGGAGTCGTTTTTCATTTTCAACGGATTTATCCGTGAAGAATTTTGCGGACCGGAATCACTTGCACATACAACAGCTACTTTCTGTTACATCACACTACATACAGAACAAACCAGCACACAAAGTTTCTAGCTATAGTATAGAATGCATGGATACATAAGCCTTTCATTAATGATTTAATGTTGCTGCATTTGCTTAATCTTGCCAAGCGTCAAAAGTGAAGCCGCTTCTATATGAAATATCCAGTTTTTCTGAATACTTTTAGTACAACAACGCGCGGGCTTCTCTCTACGGATAGGCTCTACTAATGTTAACGGCGAGAGTCCCTAGCAAGATTTCAGTAGAAGGAGAAGAGTTTCGTCAAAAAGGTGTCTAAATATATGTTTGATTGAATGCCATACTGCTCATGAACTGCGCAGGAGTGCCAATTTTCAAACTCTGTTACGAGTAGGTACATGATGCGACTGGATGATGTCAATGACAGCGATGGAATCAAACGCGTATCTCAGTGACAGAGTTCAGACATAGCTCTGTAGATCAATGTACAACATAAGAAGTTAAGACACATCCACTCTGAAGATCGGACCCTCAGCTATTGAGCATGAAAAACAATTTTCCTGTCCGTATCTGCTGTTTTTGAAATCTTTTGTCTGAAAAACACCCTCTTGAGATACGCGAGCGGACGATTGAAAGCGCAAGATGTACATTGTGGTTCCGAGTTTTTACAGGAACGCAATGAGGTGGACGTCCATTGGAAATATCCTGCTGTTGATCAGATAGTATGATTCAGGCCCGTACTGATTTCTCTGTAGCGTTTAAAGTCCACGGCCTCTCTGAAGAGGACATCGCATAGACTCCCAAAAGACAAGGGTGAGAGCAGAGCGAAGAAGCTCGGTGATGCCTGGAAATAGAGACAGTGGGTAGAAAAAGTGTTAGCTACGGCGCCGAACGAATACTGAGAGGCTCGGGCTTCGCCAGAACCACATGCGGCCTCAGTCCTGGACCTGAGACTATCACGCAGATGGTCATTCCTACAGTGGTGCAAGCATGATGGTCTGGGAGTAACGCGAGCGTGTTGATCTTCACTCAGAGCAGGACAAGGCATGAGGCTATTGTTCCGAGAACGACGGAAGTCAAAGGCACTCGTTCTAGCAAGAAGAACGGAGCATACCATGTGTGCGCAATAGGACACGGAGCTCTCAGAAGAGACTTGATCCGGCTGCTACGCGATGAAGCTTGCCAGCGAATTCGGCTGAGGCGAGACCGTTGTGTTCTGCTAAGGCACAGAATACGGAAATGGAGCCCTGTTACGACAAGTGGAAGGCGTTGAGGTAAGGGTGACCAGTTCGTCATTTTCAGCCTGGCCTAAGAGCTCTCCGATGTCGCTGGCGGCAGCTCAACGGACATTTTCAGGCGTCGTAAAGACATATGTAGAGAAGAAGCATGCTTGGGGGATGCCATTATTCATTGGAAACCATGGCCGAAGTCAGGATGAGGTGGGAAGAATACTTCGAGGTGGGCGGGGGGCGGGGGGGGCGGCGGGCGACCTTTCTGATACGAAGAATTCCCTCGCAAGGTATTCAGCACAAGATAGAGGCGACGGCAGGTCCCATCACTCCCTGGACGAAGGATGAAGTTCGCCGGGAGCTGGGGAGAATGAAAGCTGGGAAAGCAGTGGGTCCAGACGGTGTTTGTAGTATCACCGGCCGTGTCCGTACTTCACTTTGGTACCCGATAGAGGCATGGAAGCGCGCTCTCGGAGAGCGAGGGTTGAGTTGGCTCACGCTTTTCCGAACGACAAACAACTCACATCGCTGAAGGAAGGATGGCGACCTATGATCCGTGGGATGAAGCATGACATCGTTCCCATCTTTCAAAACAGAAGGGGTGACGCAGAACAGGAGTTTCTCTCCACAACTAACCGGCTCGGATGAGGCATCAAGTTTGAAAGCCTTACTGATGCTCGTACGAGCGCCTGGTCAAAACAAGAGCTAAGGGAAACTTGTCTCGATCTCGCCTTAAACAGTTGCGGCATTCCTGAGCACTCGAGCAGGTGCACCACAGATGCCATCTTCAATCGCAGACGTCTGAATGTGGAGAAGTATTCACGAGAGAGTCTTCTCCGCGCGACCGACGCCTGGGTACCTCAGCCTTCACTGGACTGAGAGGATTCGACGCATGCATCATTACTCATATGCCAAGCGGCTGTACTTCTGGGAGAGCGCTCCATGAGAGACGTAGACGTTCACGGAACACCTCATCTCCCTAGTGAACGCAGACCATCGTACGATGGGGCTAGAAGCAGTCTGTTACGCACCCCCTACGGCAACGCTTTGACAAAGGAGGTGTAAACAGGTTACGGTTGGAGTACACACTAGGTGTCAATCCCTACAGCCGGCGTTCGTGCTTCTCCATCTAGATATGTCGGATGGCAAAAGAAATCGTGGAAGGCGACCACTGAAAACCATCCTCTATGCTGACGACATCGCCCTGATAGCGGACAGCAGGGAGGAACTTCAGGACAAAGTGCAGCGGTGGCAGGATGTGCTCGCTGCGAATGGACTCCTCTGGCGGCATACCTGAACGTAACGAAGACCCAGTGCTAAGCTCGAAGGAGGTCGGCTGCGCCGAAGTTGATCTGAGTGTGCTGTTCAAATGCGTGACGACCTGAGTCATCGCTTAGATCGCATGGACGATGCTCGCCGAAAGAGGTCGGAATTGTCAGTACCCTGACGGGAGCAAACTAGACCAGCTGATGCAGCCATGGATGCAGGCGCCGTCCTGGTGACGGCCGTAATAAACGCAGCCTCGGAATCTTTTAAAAGTGGACGGGGAGCTCACTGGTGATGCTGGTGCGACGCGATGCTCAGAGAGTACACTCAGTGTTAAGGACGTTGATCTTTGATCAGCTGTAACGCGGTGCTGTAGGGCCTACAAATGCTCGCTCTTAGGCGGCCCGTTGAGTGGTGAATGGGCCTATCCGCAGAACAATGATCCGGATAAAGGAGCAGCTCCTATCTCAGTTCGTGAAATCGAGGTGATGCTGAGAATGGATGCATGCCCCAAACATCATCTGACGCACGCACTCGACAGAGTCGAAACGAGGACGTCAGAGCAGGCACCACAGACCGCGCTCCTATCCGCCTGAATGCCTACTCTGAGCAGCAGACGCGACTTGCGATGTCTTACCGGTTCAATGTCTGAGAGCCTTGAACGACCAAACGAAATAAGGAGTGCATTGGACACTCGATGGCATGTACTCGAGGGTCAAATGCGACCACGGCGGACGACTGATGCCCCTGAAAGAAAGGTGTGAGGACGTCCCTCCCGTTCAAGAGGTATACTTCTCACTTTGCAGTGAAAGCATAGCGAAGATTAGTGCTCAGGTGGAATTACGAAAAACATAAGTGGTCGACGTTCGCTATAGACTTAAGATTCAGCGTCGACTGCGATTAATCGGCGCTGGTCAGTCGACTAACGCTATGGAGAAGAAGGAAGAAGTTGCGAAGCCTTATGAGATTCCCAATTTATATTAAGGTTTAGGTCACCAAGAACAGTCGGGTTGAATGTTGTCTTTAATACAAGATCTTGTATGATTTGAATCAGTTCTTCATCTTTTGAAGTTGGATGTCATCCGCCTCCACTGAACTGGGGAGAGGGCGATAACTAAAGCAGTCAATCTGTGTTTAACGGTGAGCGAACTCAGCAAATAGAATCGAGACAAAACGATCTTGGCAGCTCAGGCGAAAGGCAATAATCAAGGAACGTTACTTTTGCTTCGCAAAGAGGAAATGTGGCAGGTAAAGAACGCCTAGCTTCCACAGCCCACTCATGGCGCAGAACCCATAATATTATTCCACCTCAATCGCTGTTAATATGGGAAACGAGAGCCAGAGCTACGTAAGTTCCGACCAATATTGCTGCTCGTCAGCCCATTGTGCCGTAGAATGATTGACCGCTTTCGTGGATCAGTCAGGCGACGTTAGTAGCAATTGAGTGGATTTTGTTGACCCAGACTTCTAGCATCTTTCTCAATAAAGACAGTCGCCAAAAGAACGCTTTGCTTCAGAGTTGGAATAACTAGTTTTTTTGAAGGAGACTGAGAGAGTTTCAGGTTACTTATTTATTACTTTTTGTGAGAAAAAAAACGCATTTCACTAGACGTGGTTTACCCTCTATGACTTTACCTATCCTGCAGACTTCGACAGGCCTAGTCCCTATGTCGAGGGCGTCGAGTATGCTGGATACGACTTTCTCCTGAGCTTGACGCAAAGACGGAGATAGACCACGTTCAGCTTCAGGTACACCATACAGAACTATGGATCTTTCCTTTTTATCGCTTTCGACAACATTATTAATGAACAAGGGCAACTTACCTAAGAATTGGTCCAAGAGCCCAACGACTTCAGGAGCTTTGATTGAAAGAATATCGTTAATTTTTTTGAGAAGAGATATACCGTCGTTGTCCAGTATAGAGCTAGCCATTATTTGGCACATAAGGCAGTTTCCGAAGATACAGCCTGACCAGGTTTATAGGCGATAGGTTGGGGATACATCAGAGCCAACTGATTAGCCGACCGCTCAGGGCGAACGCAAGAGGTGAAGTAAGTCGATCCTTTTAGGGTAGGAAGAGGGGCTCGCACGTGTTTATCCATCAGCATACGTACTAGTTGCATCGTCTCCCCACGTACTTTTGACCGCATCCCTGCATGCGACCAAGTGAATGTTTCACGTAATTCAAAGATTTTAGTTTCCATGCAGTAGGTACAATTCATTCGGCCACATGTCTTCGTAAATCCGTGATGATCTCAACAAGCTTTTGAGGCTCGTAGGTGGCCGGAAATCAGCTTGATTGGAAGACGCGACTACTTATGGCGTGGTTCTTTCCCCTTCGTTCTTTCAAGTAGGGTAACACCAGTGGTATTCCTCCGCGAGCAAAATTATGGAACCACAATGAACCACAAAAAAACTTCATTTTCACATATCCGGCGGTGGCAACGTATTACGCTTTGGTCAAGACGCATAAATTCTCTAAAGAAGTGGACTTAGTTCATATCGTAGAACACTTTATTCAAAACCAGACCAGTTGCTCAAAAAGCACCTAGCCGCTGCTTCAACACGTAGCTGCTCATCTGGTTGAGCTTCGAGATAATTCATATCAGCTTTAGATCGCTATAAAGTACCCAGTGATGCTTCTTATGCAAGCTTCGACGCGGTTTCTCTATACACGAACGTGGACAATAACGAAGCTGTCAATTCTGTGATAGAACTTCTGCGACAACACCATCAAGAAGTACACACATTCGGATTGGTTGAGGAAGGCATCGCGAGTGCTACTAATGGCTACCATAAAATGTAACATCTTCCAGTTCGACTGGTATGTTCTATACACAGAAACGAGGACTCGCCATGGGATTGAGGATATCGCCGTTACTAGCCATCGTCTATTTGGATCGCACTTGAGAGAAGATCTTTGATTATGGAAATTTTTTAAACGGAACATAGTCGATCTCTTTCTTAATAGTTCCACCGCCGACGCGATGAACACGATAATTCAAATTTTGAATTTGTGGGATCCCAGCATACGTATCACGGTGGAACACCCTGACGAATGCGGCTTCCTTCTGTTCAACACCGGATCATAGCATTAAGGAAGAATGGTATAAGAAACGTATGTCAAGGAATATCCTTCTGCATTCTCGAAGTGCACACCCGTTGTACATGAAGGCCAACGTGATAAGGGAATCTTGTCAAAACACCTGCACTAGAGAATCAGTAGAGGCGGACGGAAAATAGCGATGATATTGGAAGAGAATGGCTACACGACGTGTCAACCAAGAACGTGGAGACCTTCTCTTTGCTGCTGGAGGGATACCACTGGTATTACCCTACGTCAACGAACGAATCGCGAAGAAAGTGAACCACGCCATCAAGTCGTCGCGTCTTCCAATCAAGCTGATTTCCGGCCACCTGCGAGCCTCAAAAGCTTGTTGAGATCATCACGGATTTACGAAGACATGTGGCCGAATGAATTGTACCTACTGCATGGAAACTAAAATCTTTAAATTACGTGAAACATTTACTTGGTCGCATGCGAAGGGATGCGGTCAAAGGTACGTGGGGAGACGAGGCAACCAGTACATAAGCGGATGGATAAACACGTGCGAGCCCCTCTTTCCTACCCTAAGAGCAGTCTCTCGCGGCATCGTGTTCTGCACCACCAGCAAGAAGCACCCCCACTCTGAAAGTACTGTCATACACCGCACGAAGGAAGCCCCATGGAAAGAAAATTGCCCGAAGCACTTGCAATCAAGCTGCGATCTCCTGGGATCAACAACAGGGACGGGCTCACGAAAACAAGAGTACAACTGTCAACATTTAACTACAACGGATGTTCACCTTAATCCAGCGCAACCCAATGCATGTAAAAGTCACTATAAATGCGACGCGCGCGACTTCTGGCTACTAGGGTAAGGGTGGCGGTAGCGATAAAGCAGCACTGGCAAACGTCGCACGCGTTGCGTTTAAAGTGACTTTTACATGCACTGGGTTGCGCTGGTTAAGCTGATCATCCGTTGTAGTTGAATTGTTGACAGTTGTACTCTTATAATTGTAGTAGGCATTGTTTTGCAAAATCTAACCAAACGCCTGACAAGCAGGTCAGCCTGGTTTGTATTTCGACCAACTCATTGTTGTTAGACATTGTAACGCTATTGTACTTGATTTCATATTGAACCAGAGCCAGACGAAGACGTCAACGCAGCGAAAGCTCACCAATAAAGGTGTTTTATTGAATAGCTCTGATTGCCAGCTTCCCGGCGAAGATCGTATAACACATGAGACTCACGGATAGCTTGATTTTATCATAACTAGGAATAGTGTTCAACAATGGAGCGCAGTAAAGGCAATTATTTGGAGGAACACCACCTCCGCGAAAATGTTTGAATAACTGTAATGTGCTGAAGGTGTATATGTAAAGCCCACTGCTCCCGAATTTTCAAATCGAATTTTTTGTCGATACGGCCACGCGATCGCTTCTGTCAGTCTGTAGATGGCAGTACTCGGAACGACTTGCGAGCACATCTGAAAATCTCATCAAAAAAAGGGGTTAGTGGCTGCGTTCTCAACAAAACATCTTTCAAAGTTAGCAGTTCAGTGGGAGAGCGGCTGATTCTAGCTTGAATTTGACTGATAATTTTATGCGTGAGAATTTTTCGCATTTCATAGGTATCCCCTTTTAGATTTCATAAATGAACAGTCCTGTGAAGGAAAGCTACCTCTTATCGGCGTTCGATCTCCACAAACTCGCCGTTTATTTGCTTTTGTCAAAAAAGGGAAAGCGTTTATTGAGTGTGATGCTTAACCATCACTTTGGAAGAAATTGTTTTCTGATGACGCTGGCTGTGAGTTGAGCTCAATTTCCAAATTTAGTTTGTAGCATCGAAATCAGTCGGAGGCGGTGTGAAGAGGCGAGTCCGCCCCGGCTGCCATGCCCTACCAATCGTGATCCGTTTATTATCGATTTTGGAAGAAAACAATCAGTTATGGCAGCGCCGCAACTGGGGTCAGTCCATCCCTCTGGAACTCGACCCGACTCATTGCGATTATATAAAGTGTATTTGTTCATAATTACCGGTCATCGTGCAATCTGTGAAATAGTTTTCGTTTATTATCATTCTCTGAAAAAAAGATGTGTTAGGTTGCTCACCAGCAGAGGGCATCCATTTTTTATCCGATTCTGCTTCGGTTCTAAGCAGAGAAGATCCACCTAACTTTTCTGTTAGAGTTCACGACAAAGAAAGTGGAATATCGGATTCCTAGTTCTTCAATTCATAATACCCAAAGTTAATGAGAAAATAGAGCAAGTAGTGACATTGAAGACACGTTCTGTCGCTGAGGAGAATTGAAAATACGATCCCTCATTGTCGTGCTCTGCTGCGACCCCTCCCCCCACCTTCCACAACCCACCTACCATCTTGCTAACCAATTTTTTCGAGCCAAAGTATTTCCACTTCTTTTGCCAAAATTTTCCTGTAGCGGGGAAGAAAGGGGTGGGGAAGGGGTATAACACTAGCAAAGCAGGATGAACCGCAAAAATCCTATTCAACGGAGAGTTTCCAGAACGCGACAAATTTTTCTCAAAAACAGGAACGGCAGATACGATCCTACTCCCCCAACGAGCAAATGTGCCCTTCCCCTGTGAAAGAATTTCTCGGGCCAGATTCGACCCCTCCTAGGAACCTGATGCGACCCTTCTGCTAGGGAATGTCCAATGTGGGACGTGCCCTGGTGATATTAAATGTTCCTGCTTAAAGGCAGTTGGCACGATAAATCCCTGAGACGAGTAGGATTAACACGCCTGGCAGGACGGAATTCCGCGACTCCTGAGCAGGCGCTGCGTAGCGCCTTTTCCAAGGAAAGGTAATCCTATAAGGTCCTATAAAATATGAAGCGAAGGGATTGATATGAAGCGGCCGCGGTGCTGCAATAAATGAGTACATACATGCAGCCGTACCTACCGTAGCGGTTATTGGCAAGATGCCTACGGGAAACTCGTCCGAAATTGCTCTCAAGTCATTAAGAACGAAGGCTTTTCTTCGCAGGTTTTTGACCGTTTCACTTCGTTTTTTCGCCATTTTCCCACTATATAGCGCCCTGCTAGCATTTAGGCCGATAGCTGAATTATCATGCCAACTGCCTTCAAAGGCGGGTGAGAGTGGCAAAATTCGACATGCTCACCGGGCCCATAGTGCATGTGTGGTGGTGGTGCCACGACTTGGCGGAAATCCCGACAATCTTCTTGCGACCTGCTGCTGTGTGTACTGCACATAGGCGGTCCATGGTCCCTTCAATACTGTTACGGTGTCTCTTGAAAGGCGCTCTTCGTGACAAGTGTTGTAACCTTCTACTTTGGCACCCATTCAAAAGGCGCTGGCTGTGGTTTACAAGAACTAAAGCGAAGCATGATCCCACCAAGAACTATTGGAAGGTATCGTGAGAATGTATTATGTAAAACTCGCAATATAGTCACGAAAAGAAGGAAAATCTGAGGGAGCCGGAGAATGAACAGAAAGGCTAGGTTACCTATGTAGCACTACAAGATAGAACGTTTCCAGGAATGGTGTGTGCTGTGCGCATTCTTGATTTCTATGAGTCGCACTCTACTTTCCCTGGAAATATTGATTTTAAGTGAATATCCATGCCTGTTTTTTGCTTCAAGAGCACGTTCTGATGGATGGAACATTAGTCGAACTAATCGCCTCTTGAGGGATCTTGTTCAGATGTGGTGAATGGCCAGCTTTCTGACGACCTGCTTCCTTCTATCGGCGTTCGATCATCGCATACTCGTCGCATCAAGCCTTTTGCTAAAAGAGGAAAGTTGGTTGTTGCATGCCTGTGAATTTGACTATCGTTCCTAAGAAGCGTGTTACCTAGTGACCACGGGCCTGTTGGAATTTTTCTAAGTTCCAGCCAGCTTAGAACATTATTTGCTAAGATTTATAAGATGTCTACAAGATTACTTGTTGATATTGCGTTCATACTTCGCAATTCGGCCGCTCTGATCGCACGACCAAATCACTCACGTGAATTAGAGCGGCGACAGCGCGAGGTATGAATGCACTTCGATCGCTCTTATTATTTAGTTGGTAATAAGGATGGACTGTGTTCTCTTCTATTTTCATGTTACTTTTTTCACGCTGCCGTCAAAACCATGAAATCTTTGCATGTGTCTGTTGAGACTTTGTTGGTGTTCTCGTTACAAACGTTTTCGCATGCATAGCAAGCATACTGTAAATGAACTCTGTAAGCGAATTTCGAAGAGTTGTTGCGTTCTCACATTTTTATTTCCCCGTCTGATAGTCTTATTCAGTCAGACACAAACTCTCTACGAAGTAGATTGTGAACCCTTCTACGCGACAATGAGGGAACGGTAGAAATGTGGCCATACATCCGCTTGTCCCCTGTCATGTCCTTCCACAACTCAGCACTGCTAAACGGCACATCAACGACTATTCAAACGTGTCATGGGAATTTACAGAGGCATGGACGTAGTAGCCGAGCGCCAGCTTTGCTGACACAATTGAAGTAGCCCAAAAGTGCTGTTTAAGGTCTACTAGCTAGGGATATTTGCTGCTTCCGCGCGTTTTCGCTCCTCAGTCGTGAACTACATACGGATGCATAGCATCAAGTGTGGAGCGTTACATCCCAGTCGCGGCGAAGGAGACGTTGCAAGAGGGCTGAAGTACGAGCATCCGCACCACTAGACCCGACCACTCAGCACGACAGTCACGCCCACCACGCATCGGGCATGCGGATTATAGGCCATCACAATGAGACGTTGATGCACTCAGGGCACGCCATCGCGTTGATCAATTTGCTAAATACGACCCCCGCCTCTAAAAAGGTCTTGATACGACCCCCTCCCTTGTCCGCTGCTAATCTGGTAGCAGCGGACCAGATCAGCAGCGGACAAACAACTACCGAAAAAAATGAAAGATCTGCAAAAATAAACGACAAAATGACGCGACGTTAATCACGGATAAACATGAGAAACACGATGAAAATGAGCCATAATAAATTATAATAAATTAGCAAGAGTAATAAATTATAAATGAGCATTAAAAGACACAAGGAAAGAAAGAAAATGCGGGAAAATGCGAGTGACAGCACTTGAATATTTATTGTTCGCGGTCATTCAAAGGTGAGCGCGCTTTACGCAGTGGTATTGGAGCGAGCTATTTCACGACCCAGAGCCAGTTTCAAGCCAAACACTCGAAAACACACCTCACCCGAACCCCCCGTAACCTTTTTCGAGAGTAGAAGAGTTTTCGAGAGTTCCCTCTGGAGATGGGAAAGCAGGGATGTGGAGCACTAGGTTGTCACTTGTTACCTGAGTTTGAGCGAATTAAAAAAATTCCTTCAGAAGAATTTTCCCCATTGTGATCCAGTCGTGACCTTCGGGCATCATTTACAAGTCCTTACGCTTTGAACAGCCATAACAAGCTTCATACAGGGCCATTCGTAAAAAGAAAAACAGTGCCGGAATTTCGAAGCTTTCTACTTTCCAGCAAAACTTTCATTTTATCCCTAGGCCTGCTATTCGAAAAAATCCCCCGTTGTGATCACAGCGTGATCACTGCCCCACGACACGAAAAACCAACCCCTCCGACGCCATACCACTCTCAGTTCGTTTAAAGGCTTTGGTATGCTTCTAAAACACATGTTTTCGCCAAGGATATCAGGAAATAGTTGGGGCGCCAATTGGCATCACCTCTGTAATGCGCCATGCATGGGGCTTTCACGCAGAGGTATTGGGAATGTGCAACTTCTAGATAGGGCTTTCTAACGGCTTTCTGTAAAAGTGAGCGCATGTGCTCCTGCGATCAGAAAGGTCCGGAAGTGTACTTTCATCTGTTTATTAATCGTCACGTCGTGGGTTCTTTGGTTTGTTTATTAATTCATGACGTCGTTGTGGGCGGTCCATCGTATTTCTTGTCATCGCCCGTTCCCCACTTCTGCGCTGGCAGGTTGCTTCTGTCTTGTGTGTGTCTCTTCAGGGGTTCTTCACATGGATAAGTCTTTCATCATTGAAGCTGAACGACATCTGGGTATCGCTGCACCCTCACTTCAGAAAGGTCCCTGCGCTTACGACCCCCCCCCTCCCTCGAGGTCAAATACGACCCTCTGTTGTGATCATCACAGCGATGGCGCACCCTGGATGCATCTCTGTGAGAGTGAAATCGAGAGCTGCGCAAAAAATGGACATTTGTCGTAGTTTTGGATTGTGATTACCGTGCTTGGAAGAGTTTGAAGACAAAAGGAACTACAGAGTAATTCGAGCTGACTGCAGAGGTCCGTGAATCCCATCGAATGAAGGAAAACTGTACACTCACCTTTATGAAGCTTGGTCATTTGTGCAAGGTGAATCGGCTGTAATAGCGCGCCACTTTCTTCGCTTAGAAGTGCACAAATGGGGCTGGAGGGTACTGATACCCTGGCGCCGTTTCTGAACCCGCCTACGCTGCCGTGTGGCCTGTCTCCTGTTTAACACGTTCCGGACCCCTGACAAACATTTGCGTCACACATTCTCTATGCTGTGTTTTATAAAATCAGTTTGGCTCTCGTTTCATGCTCCACTTTTGTGAAAGCACATTCTAGTTCGCGGAAGATACTTACCCCATAAGCAATTGAAAAAATGGAGGAAAATACCGATGAGTAACTTGTGAACAATGTTAAGATGGTCCGCAGATGCGCGCAGTACGGCGGTCAGCAGTGTGCTAATTATACCATACCAAACGCGCTACTTGCCTGCTCCTTCTTTCGTCCATTTATTCTCTATCTCTGACTGTGGGTCTTCTGCGAGATTTTGTAATGGACGCAGGGTAGCATCGTGAGGATAGCACGAGTTTCAAGCGGCAACCTGGCATCGCTCCCTTATCCTTATTTCTGCGCATCTCAAATGGCGAAGATGATATATCTGCACGGCTGCCAGACCGTTCTTTCACTGATGGGAAAAGCCTTCCCGGAGGAGAGTATACAGCTTGCCTTTGAGAAGAATTAATATGCCTGGCAGGACGGAATTCCGCGTCCCTGAGCAGGCGCTGCCTAGCGCCTTTTTCTAAGGAAGGTACCCTTATAAGGCCCTATCAAGCTGCAACATACCGACCCGGACGCCCACCCGCTCACAATTGGACGACCGTGCCTGATGCTCGTATTGCATTCATTTGCGAAGTGAAATATGAAGTGAAAGGACTGATATGAAGCCGCGGTGCTGCATGGATATATGAGTACACACGTGCAGCCGTATCTACCGTAGCGGTTATTGGCAAGATGCCTACGGGAAACTCGTCCGAAATCGCTTTTTGAATCATTAAGAGGCTTTTCTTCGTAGGTTTTTGACCGTTTCACTTCGTTTTCTCCCCCTCTTCTCCAGGTACAGCACCCTGCTGGCATTTTAGACTGAGTGCCAAATTATCGTGCCATATTCTTACAAAGACAAACTTCACACGCACCTCCGTACATCCTGGTCCTTGCCGTGTGGGTCCACAGCTGTAGCAGGAAGCCATTTTCAGTGCAAAGTGCAGAGGGAACGGGGTCGGAGAAAAGTGATACA